>LHCL01000005.1:77646-150982 GCA_001305275.1 Talaromyces verruculosus | reverse complement strand
TTTTTTTTTTTTTTTTTTTTCTCTTTTTGGCATTGTAGTTGGCATTTGTTGGAAATGAAGTTATTGTAAAGGAAAAGAAAAGAAAAGAAAACAATTTAGACATAAGCCAGAGCAAAAGTAAACACGAAAGTTATCTCGGACCCGCAACCAACCGTACCACTCGTAAATTTCTCCACAAACCTTCAAACAACCACCAACTCTGTGACTTCCAATGGCGCCCACCCACGTCTCGCGAATACCTTTCACTCAATGCCGCTCAATCCTACGACGAGATTTCAGCTCTACATGCCGACGATGCCGCAGCGCTGATTTATCACGCCCACCCACTGCGCCGAAGCCAGTCCCCGATGTGAAGCTGATCCGAGAACACGCCGACCTGTTCGCGCGCAATTGCGTGAATCGCAACTATGCCTCCCATGAAGAATATCCGCATCGCATCAAGGAGTTATACGCAGAGACAAAAAGACTCGAAGAAGCTCTACTAGATCCGCGACGGAAAATTAGGGAATTGGAAAAGGAGATAGGTCGGGTAGCAGGCAATCGAGAATCAAACGCCGACGAGAAGAAGCAGAAATTGGACGAATTACGGAAGGAGGCACAAAATTTGAAGAAGAATTCTCAAGATACGTTACTGCGGAAAGAATCGCTAGACAGTGAAATACAGAAACTCGCTCTGTCGCTACCGAACCTTACCTCCCCCGAAGCCCCCGTTGGCGACGAACCTCGATTAGTTGGCTATATCAATTACGACCCTAAAGAATCAATTACTTGGCTGAAAAATAAACAACCGTATCGATCGCATGTGGAGATTGGGACCAAGCTTGAATTACTCGATTTTACGAGCTCCGCGACATCGACAGGTTGGGGCTGGTATTTCCTTATAAACGAGGGAGCTTTACTCGAACAAGCTTTGATTCAGTACTCGCTAAACGTGGCGCTGAAACGAGGATTCAAAGCCGTCGCGCCGCCATCGATTGTCTACTCTTATATCCAAGAAGCATGCGGTTACCAACCGCGAGATCAGAATAACGAACAGCAAATCTGGCACATTGAGCAAAGCGAAAAGGATAAAGCCAGACCTCAGCGTTCACTCGCCGGAACTGCCGAAATTCCTCTAGCTGCTATGTACGCTGGACGGGATATCGACGAGTCTCTTTTACCTCTGAAATTCGTCGGTACAAGTCGATGCTACCGGGCCGAAGCCGGTGCGCGTGGTGTTGATACAAAGGGACTGTACCGGGTTCACGAGTTTACAAAAGTAGAATTGTTTGGATGGTCGAATAATCCGCGATCTGACACCCCTGACCCTCTTTTCGAGAACTGTACTCCCTTGAACGAGTTGTTCAATGAACTCGGGGAGATCCAAATTGAGATTCTGACTGCTCTGAACTTGCCATGTCGGATACTGGAAATGCCTACCGGTGACCTTGGAGCTAGTGCGACGAGGAAACGCGATATAGAAGCATTGTTCCCTTCGCGATTACGAGCAATTGAGTCTGAATCTGGCAACAATGGGTATGATCTCGAGACAGGCTGGGGCGAAGTCACATCTGCTTCAATCTGCACAGACTACCAAAGCCGTCGATTAGGAACGAGGATTCGTACCAGTCAAGGCGAAAAGTCTCGTTATCCCTTGACCGTCAATGGAACGGCTGTTGCGGTTCCCCGGGTGTTGGCCGCGATACTTGAGAATGGCTGGGATGAGGAGAGACAGGTTGTTGTGATACCGGAGGTGTTGAGGCAGTGGATGGGAGGAATTGAGACGATTGGGAAGACATAGTCATCTGTATCATATTGTACTATAGCAAATTTGTAAAATAATCTCATAAACGATGTACTCTGTACAATGTCCTAACCAAATACGCAAACCTTCATTAACCCTAATCAAGGTCACCATATCATAGAAAATGATCGCATCAATGAGCCTAGGTATGGTAGCACCTCATCATGTACACAAATGGTGAACAAAGATAAATCGGAAACTCTCCAGAGGGCTCTGCCCTATCGGCGACCTCCGATGTCCTCCCGCATACCGTAATCGCAGCCGATGCCGGAAAGTTTGTTATTCTACAGAGTTGATACACCTGATGAAAATATAAAGCCTTAGCAATACCAGCAATCCCCACAGCGAATTGTATCACGAATGGTCTCTTTCTTACTGGTCTTAAGGAGAAAGTAGCATGCGATTCGTCGACGAGGGTGGCACCCAAAGCGAAGTGGTGATGTAGCGATAAGATAAGAACCCCCCTCATCCCCACGCTTTGGGACTTTGTAACTTGTCATTGATACTTTCAACTTCTTCCCATTGAACTATAGAAGCATACATCTTATTGGAATTTCATAAAATCAATCAATTGACTAGTTGAATCCAAATGGAAGCCCATAGCATTCCCCTCGAGAAAGCCGCCGAACTCTCCGGCCTCTCCTCAAACGGAGTCACGCGAGTCCCCAACGACGAAATCGACAAAACCTTTGCGCGCACCACAAACCTCGCCTCGTCCGCCTTGAACGCAAAGGTGCTGTCGCGATCAAACGATTACTTCGCCTCAGCCGAAAACTTGCTTACGCCCACTCCTCCAGTACACAAACCCGGCGTATTCGTGCATACAGGCGCATGGTACGATGGCTGGGAGACGCGCAGACACAATCCCGAACCATATGATTGGGTGGTGATAAAACTCGGTGTCTCGAGTGGCGTAATTGAAGGCGTTGAGGTCGACACCGCATATTTTGTGGGCAATTACGGTGAAAAAGCCGAGCTGCAGGGCACGTACGCACCCGCCGGAAGTAGCGAAACGGATGAGCAGATTGCTAGTCCGGAGTATAAAGGGTGGAAGACGATATTGCCCGTTGTAGAGTGCGGACCGAGTCAGCGACGAGCGTGGAAGATTGATTCGTACGATGCTGCGAATCCGACGCCGTATACGCATGTGCGTCTTTTGATGTATCCCGACGGCGGGTTTGCGAGGTTGAGGCTTTATGGACATGCTATTCCACCACCTGTGACGGCATCAGCAGCAGGAGAAGTAGAAGAACTCTCGTCTGCGCTTGTGGGTGGTCTTGCTCTATCCGCGTCGGATCAGCATTACACACCAGCCTCAAACACAATCCTCCCAGGGCGTGGAAAGGATATGGGGGATGGCTGGGAGACGGCTCGTTCCCGTACGCCAGGACACGTCGACTGGGCCATTTTCCGACTTGGTCTGCCAGGCACAGTCAAGAAGATTGTGGTCGATACCAAAGATTTCCGTGGCAATTTCCCACGCGAAATTCGGGTTCACGGTCTTGTAGCTTCCAAGGATGAGAAAGAGGATCCTACGAACGAGCATCCGGGTTGGATTGAGTTGTTGAATAGCGACAAAAAGACACAGGCTGATACTGAGCATGTGTTTGAGGGTGCAGAGCTTGCGGCTGGTCTGGACGATAAGACGGTGTTTACGCATGTCAAGTTGACTCTCATCCCGGATGGTGGTGTGAAACGATTCAGAATATTTGGACAGAGAGCGATCTAGCATCTACAAAAATAGAAAAAGTCATATAGTATAGAATAAATTTAATCATTTTGCCCATGGCTCCCTCTCATCCCTGAAACAATGGTCTATAAATCGATTGAAGAAGCTAAAAGCACACATATTGAAAATCGAAATAAAAAATCGAAGTATACAAGCGCCATCATAACCATCATGGACAAGTGTGGATATCATAAAGGGAAACATGAAAACGAATCGAAAGAAGTCATAAGCAGCTTTGCCATCTCTCATGACGAGAAACGAAAAATAGATATACAAGAAATGGACCTGCCTAGAGACAGGAAATGTATCAACAAATAAAGTCGTTATTCTTCATTCTCAGATAGATGAGTCCGGACCATTCCTTCGTGGTAACGGGGGCTTTTCATCTGTTTTGGTGGGTGAAGATTGTTCAGGTGAAGGTTTCCTCAACCGCTGCGGAAGCTGCTGGCCCGCTGAAGGGACTGGGGGTGGTAGAACGGCCGGAGACACAGCTGGCGGCGAGGCAACTGGGGGAGAGGATAATCGACGTTGCAATCTTTCGTCATCAGGTGTCAGAGCAATAACTTGGCTAGCTGAAGAAGATGATGTCTGACTTCCTGGTGTTCGCGTACCGTCACGTAAAGCCTCACTGCTTTGTCGCGTGATGGGACGACGTCGTAGTTTGGATGGTCTAGCAGGAGCTAAGTATTGGTCTAGCATCTCGCTGAGAACAGATGATCGCACTGGTTTCGCAAGGTAATTGTTCATGCCTGCTTCGATACACTTCTCGCGATCACCTTCGATTGCGCTGGCAGTCATGGCAATCACAAGCGCTTGATTGACATTAGGATCCGTCTGTTTTCTAATCTCGCGGGTAGCATCGTAGCCGTCTAGAACCGGCATTTGAACGTCCATAAGAACAACGTGGAATGGGCGTCCCTCTTTTGAACGTTGACGAAGTGCCTCAACCGCTTGCTGTCCGTCACTGAACGCTTCGCATTCTAATCCAAGTCCTCGCACAAATTTGACCGCAATCTTTTGATTGATGGGATTGTCTTCTGCAATACAAACGCGGATTTGCTCGCGAGGAATCAACGTCAAATCCTGGGCTACAACTTGTGTAATTTGGGGAACGTCATGTTTGTCGGCTTGGTTGAAGCTTTGCATCCATGGTGCAGTGACGGCAGAGTCTTTAGGCGCTCGCTGGAATACCAGCTGGAATGTCACTGTTGTACCCACACCAGGCGTAGAGTCGAGCCAGATCAATCCTCCAAGGACGTCTTCAATGATGGCTTTGCAGATACTCAACCCCAATCCACTACCGCCATATGATCGAGCTGTAGAATTGTCTGCTTGCGAGAATGGTCTGAACAGTCTCGATTTGTGTTCTTCAGAAATACCAATTCCTGTATCCGAAACGGAACATTCTAGGCGCACTCGTCCCTTGCCTTCCCGAACAACCATAGCTGTAACTTTAACGTGGCCCTTAGGTGTGAACTTATAACTATTGCTGAGCAAGTTCATGAAAATCTGGTGAAGACGGACAGGGTCACCCATAACGACCAGATCCTCTGGCACTTTATCCAAGTCTTCAATAGTTTCCAAACCTCGGTCACGATGAGTATAACGCAACGCTCTCACCACCTCACTGATCGTTTCTTTCAGACTCAATGGCACAGTGGAAATTTTCATCTTGCCGGCCTCCAGCTTCGAGAAGTCCAGTATGTCGTTGATAAGAGTTAGCAAAGTATCCGCACATACTCGGATTGACTCCACATAGTTGTCTTGCTCTTTATCAAGTTTCGTGCCCTTTAGCAGCTCAGACAATCCAATGACTCCGTTCATTGGGGTTCTAAGGTCATGAGAAACGTTTGCAAGGAAGACGGACTTTGCTCTGGCCGCATCTTCCTTCAACTTGACATTGTGGTTTGCCTCCGCTTCCGCAATCTTGGCTTTCTGCTCCGCCTCTCGCGCTGCTGCCAACGCACGCTTCTGTGATTCGACCATAGCCGCATTGGTGGCACTCACTTTACGGACTCTGCGGAACAAGAAGGCATTGCTAAGTGAGATTCCAACTTGATTGCATAGAAGACGGAGAACAACAACATTGCGTTGAGTGAACGAGTTGGGCTTTCCCTCAATATGAATCACACCAAGTAAGTTGTCGGCCTGAATGATTGGCAGCGTGATGACAGATCGACCCGCGGGATGTCTCGCGCTGTATCCTTCGCTGACAATGGAGAATCTTTCATCTTCAAGCACATTGTGAACAAGTACTTCTTGTCTGGTACGCAAGGTGTAATGAGTGATTTGTTGCGCCATTTTGTCTTCCAACTCGGAAAATGGTAGGCCGTCGAGGAAAGCCTTCTGCCCGTCATCCTGAGAACCAATCGCCGCAATTGCGAACCCGGTATCTTCAAACTCGGTGGTAATGACAGCCGTATCTGAGCCACTGCAAGACTCAAGGATGATCTCAATCATCTTTGTAAGTAATTTATCGATTTGAAGCTCGGATGACATGACTTGGCTGAACTCGAGAATACTCGACAAATCAATGATATCTGCGTATGCACATGTCAGCTGACATTCAACAAGCGAACTGCAAAACTTACCTAGGCCAACACTTGGAATATCCAGTGGTCCGGTTTCCACATGATTACCGGAATTCTCTAGCCAATGCTTCTTCCTATCATCTTCTAGATTTGTCTGAACTGCAACCGTCGTTTCAACAGCCGCATTCTGATTGATATTGGCGAGAGAGTCAACGGTCTGCGTGCCGGCATCATTGTGTCTAGGAGCTGTAGCTGTCTTGAGTAGCCACTCATGCTTCTCTGACAGATGCCCAGCCTTTCCGGTTGCGCCCAGACCCATCCAAGCAGCAATGGCTTCCCTAACCATCGCCCTAGCTGGCCGTTTTGCGCCTCTTCTAACAAGGAAATCACCTACCAAATGATTAGCCACTTTTCAAAGCCGCATACTGGAAAATTGTTGACTTACCATATAACTCTAGAGCCATTGCCTCTTCCAGAGGAAAGCCGTGGACCTCGCAGTGATCAATAGCAGCCTCGTAAGCTTGTACAGCAGAGTTGAACTCCTTGGTGTGTTCATGCATAAGTGCCTCAATGAGAAGAGACCACATTGCATGATTGACATCACAAGCCTTCCGAGCGAAATCGATTACTTCTTTACATTTCGTCACAAGACTCATGTGCGATTCCAGACTGCCCGCATTCGGATTGTCAATATGCTTCGTGAGAATCGCTAGTGGAAGGATGAAATAGGTGAGATGAGACACTCTCATGGACCACAGTCGTTCAATGCTCTCCATCATGCTGCTACCGAGCTCAATAATCTTGTCATAATGGCCATAGACATAAAGAGGAATCATGGCATAACTCCAGTAGATATCGTGAGGGCGATCTGGACGCATAGAGCGCTCACGAATGTGTTCCATGTATTCAAGACTACTGTGTTGATCATCCGTCATGACGAGATTAGGCAATCTCCACGACGTTTTGCCTTGTAGTGCTCGTGTGACTTGCTTGACAGCTACAAGCAGGACTCCTGCCCGAACATCACGCGTCCAATCGACAATCTCATCGGGTGTCTCTGCGCAAAAGGTCTCGATCTCGGACATGTCCTGACCCAGGTATAAACGGGTTGCTGCCATCAGTCCGAAGCTGGTCAACATCAGATACGGGTCATTTGAATTGAATGCGTATTCCACCGACGTCTCGATAAAAGGTAAGATCGTGCGTAATGGAACTCGGAGATGCTCAACCATGAATGACTGCAGTATATACCCAGTTCCCCGCGATGAAGGCTCTGCGTAGGACTCAAAAATCAATAAAGACAAGTCACTCATGCTAGCTGCGAATTCTAGATCTTTGTGACGACTGTATGCTGCCATAGCTAGGTGGCAGCATGCCAAGCCAACCTGCGAGAAACGACCCGTGAACAAATGAAGCCTCATCATCTCGACGCCCATGTACATGTACGTTAAGTCATCGCCCCAAAAGGCTACAGCCATCGCTTCCGCAAGCACAGTTCCTAAGGCAATGACCCTAGGGTCTTTACTGATCGGCTGTAAAACTAAAGCATCAAGATCTTTGGGCTGGAGATAATCTCTCAACTCGTTGAATGCAATGTCGCATTGTTCATAAGTTGTCGGTTGTCGAATGTGAATGCCAAGCTCTTCGAGAGACGCAAGCAAAGCGTCCATCGCACCATTAAAGTCTCCTGCATGAGTCGAAATTTTGCTCTTGATAATCCAAGCTCTTGACTTATCTGCCGCTGTCTTACCGTGTCGAAAAACTTGCGTCAAAAGCCGAAGAGCCTCTTCGTTGTCTCCTTGGTACGAAAGCAGCTCGGCTGTGGAAAGGTAGAGTCCTAAAGTCTCTTGATAATCAACATCAGGAGCCTTTTCATCCCAGCAGCTTGGTTGTAAGAGCTTGATAGCATGGCGCGAGTACCAAAGCGCTGTGGGTCGGGCGCCCAAATCCAATGCAATCCGTGCAGAATTTTGAAGAACCTTTCGGTAACGGTTTCGGTTTTTAACTCGTTTTCGAATCAAGTCTGCGGCTTGGCAAATATGGTGCGACTTTGGATACATTTCGTCCTCCTTTGTGCAGTACTTCATCATGGTTTGAGCGATCACAAAATGCATCTTCTCGACATCGTGGCATTCGCTCAATGTGGAGACAGCTCGAGCAAATCGGTCATGCGCGAAACTGATCGCAAATATCACGTTAGAGGGTAGTATCATGAAGCGTTCAAGGACAGTACATACCGGAACTCATCATCCGTTTCCCCTGGTAACACAATGTACCCTTGTACTAAGAATTGAAGTCCGGAGACAGCTTCATCTTCGGAGCGAGGTGCCAATGCCTTGGATATGGGCGTAAGCTTGCATTTAGTATCCTCGATAGCATCATACCAGAACTCTCCCTCCATCAGTCTCTGAATAAGCGAAAATGAGAATGGACTTCCAAGGAAGGTCGCCCAAATTAGGATTGATAGAGTAGCAGGCGGAAACTCCTGGAATCTCTTGAGAATGAAATCAGTGCCTAAGTTGTCGCCATACTCGGGTGAGACAAATTCCGTAAAGATGCGGTCAATGTCGAATTCCCACTTGCTATTCCTCCAAGAGTACCAAATGCAGTTCTTGCGATAGCAGGTTTCCAACATCATTCGAATAAAGAAGGGATTCCCTTGGCTCTTCTCGATGACCACGACGGAGAGAGGAGTATGTCGAGGATCTGGAGTCAATTGCATTGTAGCTGATACAAATCTTGCAACGTCTTCTTCGGAAAGAGCATGGAGTTCGATCTTAGTGAAACTCGTACTTTCCGCGTTGAATAGAGACAATACATCCCGTGACTCGATCTCTTGTTTGCGTGCCGCCAGGATAAGCAAGCATGGAATTCTGGTCTTGCAGATATTGCCAATCAAGTCTGCCGACTCGTCGTCTGCGTATTGAAGATCGTCCAAACATACACAGATGAGTTTCTGGGTGCATAGATGTCGGAGTATCTCTAGATACATCTCCATTAAGCGCATTGTTTTGTTAGGTGTGCTTGTTGAAGAGAAAAGGTCCGTCGGGATTTGGCCATGAAGAAAGCTAGGCCGCTTGGTGATTTCAACTTTCGAGCTTTCCTTCAAGAGATGTTGAGCAACTACCATTTTCGGAGAAACGGGTTTCTCTTTTTGATCATTTGATATCAATTGCTCGGGCAGACCGAGCACCTGGTGTAGCGTTGGCCATAGTGGCCGAAGAAAAGTACGGAGGTTATTATGGTACTCTGTCGTGACATCTCGCTCAGAAAATATCTGGCGCAGAAGACTAGCTAATATTTTAGCGAATGGTTCGAATGGAATCCTTCTAGCACGGTCGAGTCTTGCTACTCCGATATACCCGAGTTTTCGAATAGCTGGCTGTACGCGCTGAATGAGATCGGTTTTGCCAATGCCAGGATTGCCGGTGATTGTGATAATTTCAGTATGTCCACTACGCTTAATTTTAGTAGCGGCTTTGTGTCGACTCATAGGGTTCAACGTCTCCATTGGGCTTTGAGTGGTATTGACAGAGAGATGGGCAGAGTCTCGATCGCCACTATCACCAAGACTCCTATGCTCCGCAGAAGCAGAGCCCTTTGGTCTATTGAAAGTCCCGAAAGCTCTTTGGGTGGAAAGAGATGATTCAGTACTGTGAGCAGAGTCACGCGTAGGTACGTGATTGAGTCCAAATGGACCTGCAACTGAGTTGTGTCTTGAAGAAGTAACGTAGTTGAGAGAACTAGAGTCACTAGATCCTTCGGCAATGTCAAAACTGTCCATTCGACTTTCGGATATGGATGACGATGAGCCGGCAAGCCCACTCGAATTCGCCTGAGCGGCCATTCTGGCATATAGAGCTTGTTGACGCCGGTGGACTTTCTGTGCGATGTTCATCACCTTTTCGTACTCGTCCTCCCTGCCAAACATCTGAGATGGGAGAGTAAAGAACGAGGATACATCGTTTTGGGCGACTTCGAATGTCTTCAGCGCATTGAAATCTCCATCACTAAGAAGCTTCACTATGTGTTCAAGATCCTTCTTTACAGCTGTGATGGTGTGATAGCGGTCATGAAGGCCTTTCTGGGTCATCCTCATGACAACCGCAGAAACAGCATCTGGGACATCCATCCGCTTCGAAGATACTGGCGGTAATTTCCTGCCGAGTACATTTTGCACCACTTCCATCGGAGTGCTGCCAGTAAATGCCGGTTTGCCCACGAGAATTATCCAGAACAAAACGCCCAATGCATAAATGTCGGTTCGACTATCGGGTTCTGTCGGCATGCGTCCGGTTTGCTCTGGAGCAATGAATTGCAGTTTCGTTTTCACGCCTACCTCGCGAGATAATGCCGACCAACCTTCGCTCAGCGCATTGTCAAAAGATCTCGCCCCGTTTCCAGTATTCACTAATCTAACTTTTCCAGTAGCGCGGTTGAAATGGAAAGCATCCGGACGGATCTCGCCATGGATAGTCTTTTGTCCATAGTGCAATATTTCCAAACAGTCGCAGGCACCGATAGCAAAATCAAAGAACACGGGTAAAGAGACCTGCTCTCCCGGTGTTGTATTGCTGCTACTCTCGCTCTGGGTGCCGACACTATACCACGCGGGCCCAAAAGCGATGAGGTCTTTGAGTGAATTGTTGCCGGGCGACTCGAATATCGACACAAGAATAGGACCGGTGTCCCCGGGCTCGGGCGGGAGCCTCACAAGATCGACTGGGCGAACGGTATGATTGCAGTCGGGATCAGATAGCTGAACGATCGAACGCAGCATATGAAATTCTCTTTCCAACCGAACGACATGAGAAGAGACGCGGGCTATCACGGGGAGAAAGTATGAGTCTTGATCGATGCGCGAGGAGGAAAGTTCACTACTGGATTCACTGAGGCTACTTCGCCAATGGTGACGGAATGGCGGCCTGGAGTCTATTCGTGGTGAATCTCGTGTTGTGCTCGGGGTACCCGATGAGGTCGCGGCAGGCGTGACGACGTCATGATCAGAGGCCTGTCGAATTCCAGCGACATGCCAGTTATCATACGTCGAATGGACAGGCTCAATCCCTTGGTCCCAGATATACCCTGGTAACAGAGCCAGGCGCTCAAAGAGCCGCGCGGGAGGCAGCGGAAGGTCGTCACCAAGAATATAATGCTCTTCCATATCAGACTCAGCTATGTTCGGGAACTTTGCTGTACCTGAAAAGTGCTATTCCATCACTGGAATGATCTCTGGGAATGTATTCTCCGCGCGAGGGGAAAGGCTCCGTGCGAAAGATTCGATTTATACGTTAAATGTGGCAGCCGCCCTAGCCTGCGCGGCCTGGTGGATGTGTTCAATGGTTTTTTGATGATGACTTCAATAACTTTTCATTCGGGGAACGTTCAGTCACTTCAGTGCCTGTCGGTCGGAGGGGGGGGTTCCTGCCAAAGACGGTAAGTAAGTTGGGAAGCGGCGGAGAAGTATGGGGTCTTGTCGCGGTCATTACCTGTCATTCCAGGATGAACACTGCACTATCGTAAAAAGGACTGATCGAAAGAAGAAAAAAATAAGTATAAGAAATGACAAACCTCGCGATCGCACGTATACCAGACGAACGCTTTGGAAGAGGGACTGCTGAGTGTTGACCAGCGACGGGAACGGGCAGTGCGTAGTACGATGTACGTACAATTTGAAATATGGGGCTAGAGAGAGGCGCTCATTCGCTGGCCATCAGACCACCGCCCTCCAAAGCGGCCTAGCGCGAAACTTCGCGAGGGAAAGCGCCAATGCGATCGCCAAGACTTGGTCACCTGACTTTTACTGCCTGAGGCTGTTGAGTGTTGATGATGCCAAGACCTGCGATGTTGATCAGAGACGCCACAGTGGCCATCAATCTCTGAATAGACTCACGGAGGAGGAATGGACATAAAAGTCAACTGTGGTTGCGGAAGGCAGAAAGCCCGTCATTTCAACGTTAGCGTTTGGCCTTACGTAGCTGATATATACATGGTATACTCAGGTCCGGGTACGTAACTTACCTAACTTATCTTAGCTCATCTCTAGACAACGTTCCATCATCGTTATGTATGCGTGGTCTCAATGTTTGTACCTTTGGCTGACAGAGCCCTACACGAACTGAAGATTGACTACCAATTACCTCTTTGGTGTGTCTGCGACTCTTTAATAGAGTGTCCCTGCAAACAGGAACATAAGTTTGGTGCCGCGAACATGACGTAGTTGCTCGACAGTCTAGACTCTGACAATCTTAGGCTGTTTCCTATTTGGGCCAGAACACCATTCGATTTCTCGTGGGATTGACATCATTTGACTATGTTTTGTGTGCAGTACGTCTTGATCTACTTGGTTCTGACCATAGGGCTTTGACTTGTTCAAGGCTACTACAAAACAGGGCAACATGTATATAGCTAATTGCTATAACTTCTTCAAGATCTACCCATACTACTATCTAGATAGCGCTGCTTAGAATATTCTATTTCATGGATGTTGACGCCCGCATAGATCCGTTTACATAACGTCACTCAGATTTTCGTGTGTTTGTACTTCAAATTCACTTTGTTGGTATGTACGGCTTCAAGTCTGAGACAGCTGCCGCAATGAGACGCAGAAGACAAAGCTCAATGATGTTGCCCCCGCTGTTGCCCCAGCTGTTGCTCTAATTGTTTCATCTAATCTGTATGGAAATCGATCTCCTTCGAATTATCATTGGCTCAACGCTGCACTGCCATTGATTGATGTTATCGTGAGGAACTCTCTGTCTTGAGACGAAGTGGGGATCTGGATGCCTCTCGGAGTATGGCTTTGACAGAAACAAAGCCTCTTTATTTCCCGAAACGCCGGTGTCTTGCCACAGTCTGCCAAGAACTAAAACAGCTGTAGGGTTAGAGAGTTCGATGTGACCGCTCATTTGCTTTGTAGCCGGGGTAAAGCTGAATTGATGCACCACTCTTTTTGTGACCTAAGCATGCGTGACGTCGATCTTGATTGGCCGGTTTCAATGTCCGTAGTACATCCTCAAGTACATTGTATACTCGGACCTTCCGAGCACAAGCCCTTGTTGAGCCGCTCGTGTGAATATCTTCATGGGATAGACAATCAGGGAAAGATCCACTCTAGCCAAGGATCATTCTGGGGCGTTGCGATTCAGCTAAGAAGAAAACAAAGCAAGCTTCGAATCGTCCTATGTGATCCATTATTGATTGATTGATTGCGCACGCACTGTCATAAAGTCAGATAGGTAGCTTTGACTGCCGTCAAGAGCAGAGTTTTCAATCATGAACCATCGATCGAGAGAGTTGATGTTATTGCTATGTGTCCGTGGGACGCAGTGGGTAGTGCAGGTGGGTACACACTTGAACTCGTGCATGTGGTCGTGAGCATGGACTGCTACCCTAAGAGTTAAATGGAGTAAATAATAGCAATGCATCTTCGCTGAGAATAGCTTTGTTATTGTTAGTACAATAAGAGTCGAGAGATCAGCCCGGTCAATACTTGGGCGTGTCGTGAAGGGGTAAAAGTGTTCGCCTAGGTTGGATTTCCTGGTTCAGTGGTCCAAGTAAAGTGGGTAAACCCGGGCCGCATGACGAAACTGGTGCCAGGTTGCCAGGTGCATCGCCGAACTCGGTGTGCCCTCCTCCGTACATTGTGAGAATACGAGAATACATTGTACACAGCACATGATATACTAGTCATGACACATACTATGTAGGAATTCAACAAAGCGCAACTGGTGATCCATATCCGATCTCGAGCTGGCAGTTGAAGCATCATGCATGTCACTATCCGTCTGTCATTGTGCGGTGACCGGGCAGTGGGTAGGGGGCGGTGGGGGATATGGAACATTCTGAATGGCTGCCAAGCTGTGGTGTCTGCGCTGGTTGGCTGGCACTTAAGCCTTCAAGCCACGCAGCCTTGAAAGAGCTTAGCACCGAAGTCTGACGGTAAATTCAACGACCTCGCTGGCGAGTCGTGACTGCACAGAAGGAACAGAGCAGAATCAGGATGGAGCAGAAACAGTTCCATACATTCAGATCTGGTAGAGCACATGATCTGTGGATGAGAAGATGCCCCCAGAGAGTGCCGAGTGCAAAGTATAAACATCAACGAGGAAAGCCAAGGGAATCACGATTGGCCGCCTCTCTGGGGAAGTTGCCACCAATGGGAAGGCGCGATGCGACTCAGATTGGTTGCAGTTTCCCCCTTCCTTCGTTCCTTCCCTTTTTCTCTCTCGTGGATGTTCACCCGCGAGCCGATGCGCTAGGCCGCAAAGAGCATAGCACTCCCAGCCCGGCTACGTCATAGCCCTGGCCAGGCCAGACAGCGGCTTTTCTCTTTCGTTTTCCCTTTTCTCTTTTTCTACGGGATGCGCTCTGGTTGACGTTACGTAGGAGACCCAGTAACTAAATCACTAGAGCCTGTCCCCAGCCCGAGGGCGTCCAGAGAACAGAACAGACTCCCAAGATCTGCCGCCACAACTCCCTATCACTCTAACTCTCCAAACACGAACAGCTAATACATCTGCCCGTCCTCTAACCAACTAACTAATTACTGTATGTATTCCTCCTGCCCTATACATTAATAGTGGTCTGTCGTCAACACAGCCAACCAAGTGCGCTCTCCCACCCCCTCCCCTCGTTAGCTGATCTTCGACTGTCTCGCTGTGTGTGTGCGCTTCCTTCTAACACTCACTCGTTCGATACAGAATACCTAGTTACTAGGCGGAACTCTCATCTACACTCCACCACCACATACAACTCACGCTACCTACGCTTGCCATCTCGAACAATCTACCGTTGTCGCTTGCACTAGCTTTCAATCCTCGCTTTTATCGCCGTTCAGTTACGCCTCAGTTGCGGTGATCGCTCATCCATTCGATGCATCCTGCCAGCAACCTATCTTTGTCCTGAGCAACGACTCTCCCTGCACAAAGATAGTAATCCACCCAATCAGAGAATCAAGCGATGCCTGCTATACTCCGTCGCTTTTACCAAGCATTGAGGAATCTCCAATAGCTCGCGCATGCTACGCCGAGAACAGAGGAGGAGAGGAAGGAGGACACACCATGCGGCGGAATCCAGCCCGCCTTACGCCGACCAAGGCGCCTTCCCCAACAACCGGTCCTCCATCTCATAGCCGCAACTCATCGCGTGCAGAGTCCTTGTTACATATAACTGCGACCATTTCCGACACTTCGCCAACACAGGATGGAGGTTTAAATCATTCGTCGGACACAGCCACAGATGCGCCGCATACCACACAGAGTAATGCGCGGAGACTAGAGGAGTTGAAAAAACAGATGGAACAGACTTTAGTGAATCAGCAAGCGCAACACCACAACCATCCTGTGAAGACGTCCAAACCAGGAACCGATGCGACTCGAAGCCCCCATCACATACAGGTCTCATCTCCCGGCAGTGCTCCACGTACAACGGTCAACTCGAAAGCTCATTCACCATTCGATGTCTCTGGTTCTCATACCGGGTCTAGTGGTTCGGTGACAACCGTCAAGGGGGCAAACCTGGCCAGTAGGACTCCAGACCTTCATGTTCCCAAGACCCCATCCTATCCATTCCCGCCAATGCCAGCTTTACGGGGTCAGCATGTAACATCGGATGTTCAACTGCAGTCAGATGATGTGCAAACTGCCAATCCTCGAGTGAAAGAAAAGTCGAAACGAACCGTCTCCAAGGCCCCAGGCACCATTGATATGTCCCCTCCGAAGATGAAGGCCGGGTCCCACACTGCCTTCTTTATACCCGAAAGCGCTGCTATGTCCGATGATCCTATGTATCCTAGTCCGAATCTCTATGATGTGATCCTGAAACTGAATTCCGCGCCGGGACTAGAATCTTGGTGGAACAATGTGGTCGATATTTTCCAGACGCATTACGGAATCGAAAGAGCCTCCCTTGCCGTCCCTGGTGATGCCACTGATCTTGAGAATGTCCCATGGGGCCAGAAAGCCAGTTTCAATCCTAATGAGCTTTTTGAAGTCGCTGACCCTACAGCATCATCGTCAGACGCTACGACTGCTTTCAATGAAGGCGCCGCCACGCAGGAGGACGATAAAAAAGAAGATCCAGGAAATACCCCCACCCAGAAGAAACACTCGTCATCCAAGAGACCGTCGTTGCTAGCACGACACTCTTTTGCTGGATTTACCAAGGATAGGAAGAGCCTAGCCACTCCTCCTATTAGCGTTACCGGTAAATCTCCCTTTGAGATTTCACCTACAGCATCGCCAGACAGGAACACTACGGGTAGCCGTGCCGAGTCGCCGCCTTCGTCGACTTCTTTTTCCGCCTCTCAAGAAAATGCAATGAAGCTAGGACCAGGCCCGTCGGAACTTCCTATTTCTAGATCTTCAATGGTTGTCTTTGCTGTTCCCCGCGATCTGGAAGCAGAGAACCAGCCTCTGGTCAAACGAACTGGTGTCGTCAAATTATTTGGTCGAAGTAAGCCCGTGGTGTTGACCCGAGAGTATGCATACGACCCGGCAGCTCCTTCATCTGGCGATGCCGATGTGACTACCGCAGTACATAGTCCAAGTGACGTACTTCAAGTGACACCAGCGGGCGAACCATCGCCTTCTCTTCCCCTAGATCCGATTAAGGTTGATAAGGACAATACTATGCCACCGCCTACTCAACGCCAAAGGTCCAAATCGTCAGCGCTCAATCCAAATGTTTTGCAGAACAAAAAAGAGTCGCTCAGTCAATACGCGATTCCAATTTACGAAGAATACGAACAAGTTCCAAGCTCACCGTGGTCTCAATCTCCCGCGCCATCACCTGCACCACGAGTCCATCCAGAGCAGAATCCGTTCTTTATGAATCATGCAGTAGATGAAGCAGCTTTTGCACAGAATCCACCATCTCACGATTACGCTCAAGCCCAGCCCGTTGCTGCAATTGGCGTGGACAGGTCGAAGAGTGTCGTTCACGTTCCTCTATTGCACGCAAATAGCACAAAGGAATCCACTTCGGAAACGATTCGCTTCCCTGTGGCTGTTCTTTCTTTTCTATCTCCGATCGTACCATACCCGGCCAATTTGAGGTCATCTCTACTATACTTGATGCCTCATCTTACAGCATCATATTTATTAGCCTACCAGTACAGTCAGCTCGAAAGACAACTAGTACCAGGAGTCTACAAGCCCCGCTTTGGACATCTTCTCGGCCTAGGCGGCACATTTTCAGATGCGAGCAGCGAGCTTGAACTAGTTGCTGGCCTCAGCGGCCAAGCAATGACGGACGGCGGATCCATGTCAGCGCGTGCTAGCATATCCAGTCCAGATGATATGACCAACAATTCGAAGTTCAGTCCCTCTTTATCAATAATGGGTACGCCTAGCATCGACAATGTGAGTACAGGTCCCGCGAGTGAACCGGGCACAACCCCAGCAATGGGACACAACGTCGATCAAATCGATGGATACTTCAACCTTCATCAAGTGCGAAGCTCTGCTGGTCCTCCTGGTAGTCGAACTCGGGTGTCGAAATCCAGACAGAATCTGTTTCCATCAATGCCAGCCTCACCGAACGTATCTCGCTCAAAGTCAGTTCGCGAGGAAGATTGGTCGAGTCGGAATTCAAATGCCACTGATCAGTTTCATGACAATGGACGTCCGACCATGGCCTCTGTTCCTACCCGCAGCTCGTCACGTAACACTTCGACCACGTCCGTGATTGCACATTTACAGCGAGAAGGCTTCTCAATTTCTGAACATATATTCCAGTTGATGCTGAACTCCGTGCCGCTGCATCTGTTCTTAGCCAAAGCACCATCTGGTGAAGTGCTATGGACTAATTCCAAATTTGACGCCTACCGTCGAAGTCAGCCGCAAGACCAGTCCATCAGGGATCCTTGGCAGAATATACACCCGGATGAGGTGGAGTCCATATCGAAGCAGTGGCACAAGGCTCTTCAAACAGGCTCTCAGTTCACCGAACGAGTACGAGTTAAGCGTTTCGGCGACGATAATGCTTACAGGTGGTTCATCTTCAGAGCAAACCCGTTGCTATCCCAAACAGGACAAGTTGTTTCCTGGATCGGTTCTTTTCTTGACATACACGAGCAACATGTCTCTGAGCTGCGGGCTGCGCAAGAACGCGAAGTCTTCGCTACCAATGTCAAATATCGAGCCCTCGCTAACTCTATTCCTCAAATTGTGTTTGAAGCTACCGAGCTTCGAGGGTTGATTTCAGCGAATGAACAGTGGCATTTGTACACTGGTCAAACAACGGAAGAGGCGATGAACTACGGGTTTACTGCGTATATCCATCCTGATGATTTGGAAAAATGCGGTGTCTTGTCTACGGGGATCGCTAGAGCGAAAACCACGAATGACGTCGCTTCGACTTCTGCATCACTTGATGTTACTCCTCTCAAGCTGTTTGCTAATGGGGTGACACCTGGTTTACTTGAGCTTGTCAACCAAGGTATAGTTAACTCTCAACAAGATGAGAATGGACGTATTTTCTACACCACCGAGCTTCGAATACGGTCCAAGGGCGGTGGTTATCGCTGGCATCTTGTCCGACTAGTCAAAGTGGAAGCGAGCAATTTTGGGGATGGGGAGGCATCGTGGTACGGTACTTGTACTGATATCAACGACCGGAAGCTTCTGGAACGCGAGTTGAACAAGGCGATGCAGAAGTTGAATCGAGAGATGGAATCCAAGACAAAGTTCTTCAGCAACATGTCTCATGAGATTAGAACGCCATTGAACGGTATACTCGGAACGATTCCATTCATTCTGGACACAGCGCTAGACAATGAGCAGCGTCGCATGCTGGACACAATCCAAAACAGTTCTACCAATCTTCGTGAATTGGTTGACAATATCTTGGATGTGTCACGCGTTGAAGCTGGAAAGATGAATATGGTCAAGTCCTGGTTTCACCTCCGCTCTGTACTGGAAGATGTCATTGATACTGTTGCCTCCCGAGCCATTGACAAGGGTCTTGAAATCAATTATCTCATGGATACTGATGTCCCCGACATGGTTATTGGTGATAGATTCCGCATTCGACAAGTACTTATCAACCTCATGGGAAATGCCGTCAAATTTACCGGTCAGGGAGAAATCTATACTCGATGTTCCGTTTACCGTGAGCCTGAAGTTCCGCTCAGAGATACCGAGCTCTTACTCAATTTTGAGGTTGTCGATACCGGAAAAGGTTTCAGTGACACAGATGCCGAACGATTAATGCAACGATTTAGTCAGCTCGGCGGCAATGGGTCCCAGCAAAATGCTGGCAGCGGGCTTGGACTGTTCTTATCGAAGCAATTGGTCGAGATGCACGGTGGTAAACTGACGCCTAGTAGCAGGGAAGGGCAAGGTGCCAAATTCTCCTTCTACATCAAAGTCGAAGCACCTCCACAGGTATCGGATCCCTCATTGACACGACACTCGTCTGATATGTCCGATACTGCAACAGCTGCATCTCAAGGAAGCACACAGCCTCGGATTCACTTGCACTCGAACAACTCCACCGATTCTAGGATATTCGGTTTCCATGACATGTCTCCTGCTCTTGACATGTCTCCCATGACAGAACTTTCCGGTAGTCCAGATCACTCCATACGTCCCGGATTCTACTATGGCTCGTCAGCCTCTTCTGCAGTACCGAGTCCTGACTCTTCTGCCCCTACCGAGTCGGCTACGAAACTCGGCCCATCACCATTGGCTGGGGAATTCCTCGCTGCGGAAGCCACCGAAATTAGTGAACCATTGGTGCAGTCTACGCCTACCGCTGAGAAGGCATTAGCTTCTAGTTATCTCCCACCGGTTATCTACTCGGTCCTTATCATCTGCCCTCTTGATCATGCGCGGGAGGCTGTCAGGCAGCATATCGAGCAGGTTATTCCTTTAGAGGTTCCCGCGACATCAACGGCGGTGGCTGATTTAGAGGATTGGAAGGATTTGAAGGAGACGAGCAACTCAGTTATATTCTCGCATATTGTCCTAGATTTCCCAGGCGGGGACGAAACCATGGAAGCGTTGCAGCATGTGTTAACCTCGGATATGAAGCCGAAGCCATCAATAGTCATTATCTGCGATTTGTACCAGAAGCGTCAGATAAATGCCAAGATTGAAGAATTGATAGTGGCTGGCTTCAGGGTTGATACTGTACCGAAGCCAGTGAAACCCTCGTCATTTTCCAGAATTTTTGATCCGGATAACAGACGTGATTTGAGCAAGGATCGAAATCAAGACATGGCGCGAGAGGTCAATAACAACTTCAAGACAATGTCCAAGATGGTCAAAGAGGTTATTGGAAATAAAGGATACCGTATTCTACTGGTTGAGGATGATGAGACCAACCGTATGGTAAGTGTTATGGATTGTCGTTCAATTTGTCTTCACATGCTAACATGGAGTAGGTCATGTTGAAATATCTGGACAAAGTCAAAGTGGTCTCGGAAACGGCAAGCAACGGACAAGAATGCTTGGACATGGTACTATCGCACGAACCAGGCTATTACTCCTTGATTATTGTAGGTTTTGGCGTTTGCTTTTCTGACATAACTAAAACTAACTATTGGATAGTGTGATATTCAAATGCCCATCAAGAACGGATATGAAACATGTCGGGAGATTCGAGCCTGGGAAGCTCAGAATCACTTTCACCAAATCCCCATCATGGCGCTGTCTGCCAACGCCATGACTGATCAGATCGATGATGCAGCCCGGGCTGGATTTAACGACTATGTGACCAAGCCAATCAAACACAATGAGCTTGGCAAGATGATGATGAGTCTTCTCGATCCTAATACCCCTGGAACATTGCTACGAGATCGCAAAGATTGGCGGCAACAAAAAGCTTAGGAAGCATTACACCGCTGCATGCTCTCGCCGTTTTGCAACATTCTTTCAAAGTCGATGAAATCTCGATTCAAAGGACAGTTATGACGACGTCTGCCGTTTGTTACATTATATACACACACATTAGGCGTTTTGCACGAGCGGATGGTGTCCAGGACTGGATTATTTGTCGTATATTGTTAATGATTCACTTCTTGTATTACCCTTTCACATACCCATGCGTTTGTTTATCTGCAATTTTCTTTTCTTTTCTTGGGTATGTCATGTTCACGAAACTCGAACTGTGTGGGATTTTTGTCATTTTTCATTTATTTGGGGGCTAACATAAGCGGAGAAAGCATTTTGAAACACGCAGCATCGGATGCTTTCGTTGGGAACAGATTTGTCTTTGCTGTCTCTGGGACGTTGCATGCATATACTTGGAGTTTATGAAGAAATATACATTCAGTTTAATTGGAGATACCTAGTTATGACCTTGAATCAATCTCGAATCTTCTAATCTCTAACTTTGGTGGCTTCCTATACACCACCGTTCTTCAAAATGTAATCATTCCAATTATCCAAAATCGAATCATTCTCAACTCCCTTCCACAACTCATCCATCCTCTCAGCAACCGCTTCACTCAAAGGCCCTTTCTTGAGCCCTTCAATAGTCGCAGTCAACTGATCCCCAAACCTGGACCCGATAATAATCCCATCACCCAACTCACCATCTAAATGCGAATGATACACAATCCATCTGTACGCCAACTCCGCCTGCGAGATGCCTTCCTGGGCAGCTAATTTCCCGAACTCAGTCAAAAACTCCAACATAGATGGTTTGTTATACAGCGTATTCATCATCTTGCTGAAAATGATCTTCGGATCAAACCTCCCCTTGGCACTCGCAACGTCCTCGGGCGTCTTCGTCAAGAATCCACCCGCAATAGGACTATACGCATAAAACGCAATCTTGTATTTGCGTAGAATCGGAAACAGTTCAGTCTCGACTCGTCGCCCGACGGCGTTGTAGTTGCCTTCGTACACGGAGGGCAGCACAAAATCGTTCTCAAGAGCTAATTGGCAGACTTCTTCGACTTCGGCGGGGGCAAAGTTTGACAGGCCGAAACGTTTGATTTTGCCTTCTTTGTAGATCTGGGTTATGCCGCGGAGGGTGTCCTTGAGAGGGACGCGTTTGTCGGGGGCGTGGATGAAGTATACATCTACCTTTAATCACCCCCCGGCCATCAGTGCTAATCCATGTCAAATGGATACATAGAAAATGGGCGTGCTCACAGCGTCGGTATTCAATTTCTTTAAACTCTCCTCCACAGCCTCGATAACTCTCTGCCCGCTCGACTCAACGCGCGCCAATCCTCCTCCAATTTTGGTATCGACTGTGAATCCCTTTCCCGCCGCGTTCGCGGCGCCGAGTAACTCTTCACTGTCGCCATACACCTCGGAAGAGTCAATGGTCTTGATACCTTCCTTCTCAAGCCAGGAGAGGACTTCGCTGACTTTGTCGGCATCGAAGCCGTATTGGGAGCTGAAGACGGCGCCGCCAAAGATGATTTTGACGTTGTTTGTTGTTGGTGCCATTTTACTGTACGCTTGTTGAGCGGAGCGTTGGTTTGTTGGTTTTGTCTATTAGGATGTACTGAGTTGATGTATCCAGAATCTCTCTGACCGTCTACTTCTACACCTTTATATACACCTCTCTCTCAAGTTTCTAGATGATGCCATCGTTGCATTAATAATTATCGTTGTATGAGGTGTTGATTGTTAATCGTTATGGTACCAATCCGGGGAAATGGGAAATTGGCCTCGGTAACTCCGCATGTTGGTTTTGTATATTGTTACGCTTGTTTGGAGAATAGATAGTCGGATATAAGCCTCAGAAGTTTAATTAATTGTCTTCTGTCATCATCGTACTGAGATTGTGTGATTATAGTCGGATGTAAGTATGTTTGCTTGAGTCAGACGTACAGCTAACCCTAAATCTGGGAGAACCTCGCCAACCGCTATGACATGATCTCAACAGCAGCACTCAGCATCATGTAGCTGGAAGACAAAACAATACCTCAGCCAAATCGTAACACAACGGCCATGTAGCATAACAGGTATCTGTCATATGTGAGGCTCGCTGCAAGGAAGACTTGCGTCCTGCACGCTGATTGGGCGACTCCTCTATGTCGAGATAATTACTTGATTAGGAAGTTTGTACGCCGAGTCTTTGAACACGCTATTTGCTTAAAAATGATCTATTGATGAATAACAAAATGGCTTTTCTATAAACAGTCGCTAAACTCAAGCTAGACAAATGAAAGCATTCAAACATGGCAGATAATCTAAAACATAACCTCCTTTCTCGATCATACCAACGGGTGATTGATCTACCTCAGCTGATATCCGCTCTCGCGATCAGTATCAGAGGCGGACATCAGAGCCCCACCCTGATAATCCTTACCATCCTTGCGAGTACGCATACTCCTCGCCAACTCGCGCCATTCCCCCTTCCAGATCAATCCCGGATGGAATGCAGTCAAGCAAATAACCGCAATAGAAATCATCGCGCCTTCAAGAATCATAAACGTAATCTCGTCATTGGCCAAGGACCCGTCGAATCCGTCGGAGAGCTCGGCGCAACGGAACACGGAACGGACGAAGATGGTCAATGTAGCGATTCCGAGAGACCAGAGGAATAGCTTGAATGAGCGCGAGGCGCGCAGGGCGTCGTATTGAGGGTTGAGATCTAGGGATCGCGCGCGGCGGACGCGAAGAGCAAAGTCCATGCAGAGGGCGGCAAAGACGGCGAGACTGAATACTTGCCATGACACACCGGCAATCATGATGTTGATTCCCGTTTGTTGTGTGGAGCCAGTTGCGCTGGCGGCGATGCCGCCTCCGGCGGCTTGGAGTAGGAGAGCGATGAAGTCGCCGGCAATGAAGAGGTAGGTGTAGGTCTTGGGGCGGAAGCGGGAGATTCTGCCGCCGTAGACAATGACGATACGTGAGAAGCAGAGGTAGACAGCCGCGGAGAGGAAGGCGGGAGCGATTGTTAGACAGACGAGATACCTGATGACCAGGTTAGAAGAGTGTACAAAACAGAAGGATGAGGGGAACTTACTCAAGGAATGGATTCTGAGGGAAGGGATTAAAATGCATCTGCACACGTCCGATATATCCAATGATTTCACCAATCAGACCGCCAACCATGGCAATCAGATAAGTCCATGTTTTGTAGTAGACACCGAGTCCGATTTGTAATAGCAATGCAAGGCCGAAGATGGCGACGTATATGATGTTACCGGCAAGAGAGGGGATGTAGTCAACTTGAGCCCAATCTAAGGGGCAAGTATCGAGTGTGCAGAGGTCGGTGTTGTTATAGAGGGTCGCATTGAACGTCCCTGTCGTTGCGTTGAACATTTTGACTGGGAGTTTCTGTAGGTAGGATGAGGATGAGGATAAGAACAGTAGGGCAATTGATCGATGTCTTATATAGTATTGCAGCCCGAACTGAAAAAAGAGAATAGACTCAAAATCAAAAGAATCCTTGATATTGTTGTTATCATTAATTGTTGATGTTCTTTGTACCATCTAAACATGGGAATCCATGGCTATCTTTATACTCGATCTCTTTTTCCATCATCCCATTATTACCGAGCCGACACTCTTACTTCCCCAGCCATACTGATTCACAGTTTAGGCATCCCAATTTCTTTTTGATCTGATAAATTATGGGGTCTGTATTTTCAATTGGTCCCGATAGCTAAATATCTGACACGTTGAAGGATGACAGGGTGAATGGGCCGAAATCTAAGCCCCCCTCGAACAACCTTACGAAGTTGCGAATTGGTACACTTAATACGGAATGCTACACGCATCAACCAATAAAATTCTTTGAAGATCGGTCATTATCAGGCCATGTCATTTAAGCATATCGTTTCTCGCAATATTTACAGTTTGTGTGGACCTATTTTTATCGACTTTAATTGAGATGCCTAAGGAAGCTGAATCTCGGCTCGGAATTAAGCTATGTGTGCGAGCTTCAATGTTGTGAGGCTGTATATTACTACGCACGTAGCTACGTATATGCATTAATTAGATGTACTAAAGTCATGCTATGTCAATGCCATGACTCGTAACCAATAATAGCTTAAACCATGCCTAAAGAGTCAGGGCTGAGTCTCCGTTTCAACTAAGAGCTCGTAATTATGGGGTCCGAATTGACGCGTAAGCGTTCGACTGTTCTAGTAATAATTTTACGACCGTAGATAAGATTATAGTATGTAGTAAGAAGAAATTCTCCCATAGAAATGCTACTCCCGCTTCTACGAATGAGCATGTTGATCACATAGACTGCCAAGAGACCAGAGGATTTTTGAGAACCTTAGGGTTTAGGCTCCTATGTTACCAATATTAGATTGCTTGGTGAAGCGATTGCGGCTTATTCAGCGAAAAGTCGGTTTAATGCATTCGAGGATCGTTGACCCATATTCGGTTTGATGCTTTGTAAATTATTTTTGTTGGTTTATATACGAACTGAAATGTTACTATGGCTCGAGCGGTGTGTGCAAAAGATGCGTCGAATCGATTGATCGATTCAAATGTCAAAAGACAAGTAACGTCTTGCTCAATGGCAAGCAATCATCGTTAATCCATAATTTTGAGGTGCTAGGGTTAGTATAATCCAGCCCTAACTGGACAGTAGCGGAACCGGCTGCTCTCTCACCGGAACCGGCGCCCTCAAAGCAGACTATAAAAAAAATGCATAGCATGAAGAGATAGAGTCCCGATATCATGATACCATCTAGTCGGTTCTGGAAATCTCAAAATGGGTACTTTATTGACTCAGGATGGCGAAAAGCAAGCTGGTGGTGATGCCGATACGATAAGTGCTCTGACCAGAAATTCGCCCGATCAGCACCAATCAAACAAAGCAGAGCAGAAAGAGTCAGATGTGATGTTTGAAGAAGAGAAGAACGAAATGGACATACGGCCAGGAGAGTCCAAGCAAAAGGACGCAACAACTGATGCCCCGTATTGCGTATTGCCCGAACGGCAAAAGGTCTTTCTGATGCTGCTTTGCTCCTTTGCCGCAATCATTTCACCCATTTCGAGCAGTATCTACTTCCCGGCTTTGAACAGCATTGGGAGTGATCTGGATGTGTCAACTAATAAGATGAACCTTTCTATCACGATGTTTCTGGTTAGTACAACGCCCCTGCGGAACTTGCTCATCGAGCGAAGGATACGGCTGACATATTCTGAGTATAGATCTTTCAAGGAATAGCTCCATCTTTTATTGCAAATTTCTCCGATATCCATGGTCGCCGCCCAGCATATGTGATTGCCTTTGTGCTATATCTCGCAGCCAACATCGGCTTGTCATTACAGAACGACTATGCCGCTCTCATGGTCCTTCGATGCCTGCAAAGCTCCGGCAGTAGCTGCACCATTGCATTGGGTAGTGCAGTGGTTGCCGATTTGTCTACCCGTGCAGAAAGAGGAAAGTACATTGGCTACGCGACCATGGGCGTTACACTCGGACCGGCTTTGGGTCCAGTCATTGGAGGATTGATAGATCATTTCCTGGGTTGGCGGTGGATCTTTCGCTTCTTGATCATCCTCGCCGGTGTGTACGCGGCTCTTGTCGTATTGTTCCTCCCAGAGACATGCCGTGCTGTCGTGGGTAACGGATCTGTGCCGAGTGCGAGATGGAATCGTTCCGGGTGGCAGGTTCTGAGCAGCGGACTCCGGCCCAGAAGAAAATTCCCTGAGCCAAACTATGACACCGTGCAAAAAGGCAAACGTCGGCCTAATATCTTTGCGTCTGCATTGATTGCCACCGAGAAAGAGCCTGCCATCATCCTCACTTATGGAGCATTGCTGTATTGCGGGTTTATGGCTGTTCTGAGCACGTTGACGTCGCAACTCAAGACACAGTATGACTTTAATTCGATCCAAATCGGGTTGTGTTATCTTCCCCTCGGTTGTGGTAGTCTCACATCTCGATGGACGGTAGGATTTCTACTTGACTGGAATTTCAAGCGGGAAGCCGCACGACAGGGGATGCCGATAATCAAGAATCGACAACAGAGTATTGAGAAGTTCAACATCGAGGTAGCTCGACTCGCAATCACGATCCCTTTCTTGCATGGAGGTGCATTGTGTTTGATCGCCTACGGCTGGGTAATGCAGTTCAAGACTTCTCTTGCAGGACCGATGATTATGTTGTTTTTCATGGGACATTTGACCACAGGGGCTTTTAGCGCGTTGAATACGCTGATCATCGATACGAACCGCGAAAGTCCAGCAACGGCTGTAGCTGCAACTAATCTCTGGCGTTGTTTGACAGGTGCCGGTGCTGTTGCAGCAGCAGGTCCGCTGATTGAGCGAATTGGAATTGGTTGGACAGCTACTTTTATTGCGTTCTTGTGGCTGACGTTGAGTCCGTTGGTGTGGGCTGTTTATAAATGGGGACATATTTGGCGGGAGGACTTGCGGAGGAAGCGTGAAGCACGGTCTAATCCATGAAGAAGCGGAGATGATGCAGTTGGAAAGAGTTAGACAAGACGACAAACCCTAGCCCTAACCCTTAATACCGTGTATAACAAACACGTATTGAATTTACCGTATGCCAAATGCGGAAGCCGAAGGCCAAAGCATATGCGCCAGTGAAGGACCCTTATATAGCAGCCAATAGGAAGCTCTGGCTGCACGTAAAATATGGAGACTAGCTCATTTGACCATTTTTATTGGCTCCCTCTCGCAAGGGGTATGCGCGCTAATCTGATTGGCTTGAACAAGGTTTGGTGGAAAAGCTAAGCTTCACCTTTCATCCTTGGTTTCTTGTTCTGTTGCTCTCTGTCGGTGCAAGTAAGGAAAGGAATAATAGCATGCTGTGTGAAAATATAGAAGACTCCTGAGTTCAAGATCGTGACCAGTCGAAAAGAAGCGCAGAAAAGTCGGAACAGGACAATTTTGCAACCAGTCGGATCCTGACAACCCTGTAACATACTAACTATATAAGTTAGTTCTAGATGCAATCCTCTTACATCATTACTCCGTATGGAGCAATCACAGCCTCGGTCGTCGCGTCCTCCAACTCCTTCGTATCCCCTGCCTCTATCTCATTGGGTGCGCTTTCAGCATTGGTATTTACGGAGTAAGTGCCCGATGCACATCAAAAGCAAGGAACTGTATGGAGTACTTAGTGTCCAGCACAATTTATGCAACTGTCCGTCCAGCGTCTGGTCATAAGGGTTGCCAGGCTAAAATCCCTGCTTCGTCGTCTCTGGGCAAACAATTCAAGGCAACAGCCAACAGCCAACTCGCCGAGGCTCATGCAATTGCATAAACCCTCCGGTTGATCATTGTAGCCTTTTACTCCTATACTTTTTTTTTTTTTTTTACTTAGAGTCACGTTGGCAGTATCCTGGGTAAATCTCATGGATACATGCCGGTAATCGAGCAATGGCTGCTTGGCTGTCGTCGCCCAGCTATACTTATCTGCCCAGCTAATTATCTAGAATAGATCTCTCAAAATGAGACTAATTCGGCGCCAATATCTCGGCCTCGTCCCCTTTGCGACTTTATGCTTCATATTCGGCACGATTTACTCGACGCATAGCTGGACCAGTACGCAACAACTCAACAAAGATCGATGGTCGCAGAGACCAGGCGACCAAGAGACTCAACAATACCACAATGGACAAAATTACGATGACCCCAACTGTGCCGATTTCCCACGCGACCGTCTCCGAGATATACAAATCGTGCTGAGGATCGGCTCAACGCAACCCTTTGATCAGATCTCGTCGCATATCAACAACATCACGAATTGCATATCGAACTTGATTGTCATTTCCGATCGGGTGGAAGAAATTGGTAATGGGTTCTGGTCACACGATATCATTGCCGATTTACCAAAAGTATACTGGGAAGGAATAGACAAGGATGACGACGAAACCGATCAAACTGCTGGCCTAAAGGCATACGCAAACATAAACAAGGGTGACAGTTCATGGAAACAAGGGAAACATGCCAACGATCGCTTAACCCATAGACAGGGGTGGCTTTTGGACCGGTTCAAATTTTTGCCCATGGTCGAGTATGCATACAATGTGAATCCGTCCGCAAAGTGGTTTTATTTCATTGAAGCCGATACATATGTGGTTTGGGACACGCTGTTCCGTCTTCTTGATCGGTACGACCCGCAGCAGCAATGGTATTTTGGCTCCCCGTCACCGGGTCGCGAACTGAACGGCGAAAAGACGTGGTTCGCTTACGGAGGCAACGGTTTTATACTCAGCCGAACAGCGATTCAGCGACTTGTGAGTAAGGATCCGGTCAAGTCGACAGATGAGTCAGGCAACGCCAACCGTACAGAATTGTCTCTTACAGAGAGATGGGCTGGTCTAGTCAAAAGTGACTGCTGTGGAGATTCTGTTTTGGGCTTTGCGTTGGCAAACAAAGGCGTATTTTTGTCTGGATTGTATCCGATATTCAATCCTCATCCGTTACATGGGATTCCGTTTGGTCCTAGTGGGAAGCCATATTGGTGTCAACCAGTACTCAGTCTACACAAAACATGGCCGGGCGATGTGCCTGGGTTGACACAATTTGTCAAGGACCACACTAGCAAGGTATGCAATTCTTTCATTCCGTATACAAGGCCAAGCAAACTAACCTTTTCTGCTTCAGCAGCCTTTGGTTTATACCGATTTATTCAAGTACCTCAATCTAGATCAGGTGGCGCAACGCGACGACTGGCAAAACTCTGAGTGGAACGGCTTCGAAGAAGCACCCGAAGCACCCGTCCACGAAACCATCGAAGCATGCGCTGCAGGATGTCATGCTCACGGCGAATGTTTCCAATGGACCTACTGGACAGAAACGTCCTGGAAATATAAATCCATACCAAAGAAGAAATGCACATTTGTGCGCTCAATACGTTTAGGAACCCACAAGGACCGCGAAGAGTCGTGGACCACGACCGCTGTTTGGACAAGCGGATGGGACATAGAGAAGATTTCGAAATGGGCGAAAGATAATGCCTGTGGCGAACCGGAATGGGTAGAACCGAGTTTACAGAGGATTTATTAGATGTTTTTCACAACGTAATGTGTTAAGACTTTGTGGATATAGATACCCTTGTTGATGTGATTTGTACCTTATATACACTTATGATCATATTTGATGTTATGAACTCGCATATTTGAGCAACTCTGTAACATTCACAACCCTGTAACCCCTCCGCTTCAATTCTGGAAGCACACTTTTCAGCATAGGTAGCGTCCAGAATCGTCCATCATGACAAATAATAATCCCCCCCGGCCGCGCCATGCGAAGTATATGCGCAGCATTGACTTTTGCGAATGGGATTTGAGGGTCGTGGGGATACACATCGCCTAGAACGAGTTTATAACCTAGACGACTCACGATGTTTCGCATTTTTGTCGTGAACCATCCACTTCCTGGACGATAATATCTCAGGAATGCAGTGTCATTGTCGACAGTTGTCGACACACCATTCACGGCTTGATAAGCCTTCCGGTTGATCTCATCAACTTGATTGATTTGCGATACGAGCTCATCGTCCGGCAGCTTGTACGCTGGTTCGTCATACATGGCATGATTACCCAGCTCGTTTCCACTGCGAATCAATTCCTGAAGAATCTTATCTCCTTCCTCCTTCATATTCGAAACATGCGACCCAATAATGAAAAATGTCGCCGTTGCATTATTCGCTTTGAGTATTTCCAAGAGCTCGGCTGTATGGACAGATGGTCCATCGTCGATGGTGAGTGCAATCACTTTTTCTGATGTTGATACATGCCAGAGCACGTCAGGCCAGCGGCGCCGGAAGTATTGAATTATCCAGAAAGGGGGATAATAGACGGTATAAACAACAGACACGAGTACCAGCAGCAGGAGCAGTACTAGGAGAAGTAGCATGTTTACTCCGCGCTTGTCGATTTCTGTCAATTGGCTGACATTCGTAATCGTAGTAAACGTGCTGAAATTGATAGAATGCAAGCCCCAGTAGCTTGAATAGCCAATAGCAGCGCAAGATGAGTGCCGACTAGATTGTTACTGAAATGTGCCTGGTTGATGGAAAAAAAGGAATGTGAGATTTTAGTATTTCGTTTAACTGAGGCGGAGGCTGAGCACTATCCACAAGCCTACTATCAGCGCCAAAAAATCCACTTTCATATACTTGGGCATTTGTGTTGATAGCTGGCATGTTTCTATTTTGTTTAGCCGGTATTTGGTTTTTGAACAAAGCCGATGAATAGCCATTGGTGGCATACAGCGATTTTCTTAAGTACATATTTGTATCTTAGGAAAAAATACGTAAATGCAAGGAGATAAGTACACTTGGATACTGTCACTCTTTAAGATGCTTGCTTGAAATCGATATCAAATATCCCATTCCAATGTCTTATAGATCGAGCAACATGGTTCTGGGGTCCCTGTACCAAATATCGGAGATTCGGGGATCCTGCCGGTCGCCAACCCGGAGGTCCTCCGAGTCGCGCGAAGCTTAAACCAACAACCACAACTTCGTCCTCTGTTATTTCATCACCACCTGTCCGTGTATAATTAAGGCAATCGCCACAATGGGTGTCATCGGTCGCTTCCTCAAACTGACAACCACCGGAGGCGTTGCGACGATCGGCGCACATTTCATCTGGACTCGCAATTCGCACGTCGAGCCTCTGCCGCGGACAGATTATCTGTTTACGTCGCCATCGTACAAGAGACTCAATCCCAACGAGAACGCCGTGTTGAGCGACGATTGCATTCGCAGGGTTCCTTTGTCGCAAATTGATCCCAAGTTGTTGGAGAAGAAGGGCAAGTTGGCCGAGAAATTTTGTGCTGGTGTTTGGGGTGGTCTAGGTAAGTTCTCCAACTTACGGCTGTACGCAAATAAGATCGCTGACCTTTGTATCTTTGACGACGAATAGGCTACGCTTTCCAACGCCAATACCTCGCCAAAAAATACCAAGGACCCAAAACCGCACACCAGCTCTGGTCTACTAACGAACTCATCTCCTCAACCTACGAAGTCGGCACCGAAATCACCGATCATTTCCAAGTCGTCGAAAAGACAGATAATAGAATTGTGGTCCGCTGCGGCGATTCGCCCTTGAAGCGTGACGTTCGAGAATCCGATGGCCTCTTCGAAATGTCCGTCGACGTCAAGAAGGATGAAGGCGTTGCCGAGTTTCATTTGAAGAGTGTCTTTTTCAATGGGTTGTCTGGAACAAAGGCGGAGGGCTCGATTATGCCTTGGCATATAGAGTTGCTGCATCGGGAATATAGCAAGATTTGGATGGAGAGTGCGTTGCGCAATGTTTACGCTTAGAGGTTATAGGTTGTTGAGCGTTTTGATGCGATGCATACACCTTTTGATATTCTAATGATTACACCTTGAGACAGAAACTATATTACCTTTAGATGGCACATATCACGACTTATACACGAGCCGGATTGATTAAGAATGTCGAAACAAGGTATTTACAGCATTATAGAACAGCACTGGATACAGGGATGACCTCATGAGGTCTGCGTCGTCGAACTTCTCTGGTCCTTCTCCGTGTCTGCCGTGTTTTGATCAGCACTTGTCAACGTCACTGCCAGCACAGTAGGAATCGCTAGCACCAACGACCCCATGCACAAACCCCAATCCATGAAAAACTGGATAGTAGGCGATACTTCCAAAGCATTGATACGCCACGCCATTGCGCCGCCAACACTTTGAAAGGCCTTGTATGCACCCACCAGAACTGCCGTGACAGTCGCCGAATTTGACTGTGCTCCAATCAACCAGTAACAGAACGATTGCCAGAAGGCATCGTATGCTCCATAGAAGATGTACAAGAGCATTGGTCCGACGGAGCTTGAAGTCCAAGTGAAATCAATATCCTGTTTGAGATGCTGCTCGTTGATGCGATGACTCGACCATTTCTGGAAGGAATATCCGCCTCCCCAAATGCACATGCCAGTGGCAAAGAGAAATATCCATCCTATGCGTGCTCGCTGTGGCCTGCTGACTCTGGGTAAATCGAGAAGCACACCCATAACAAGGCCGCCGACCATTTGAGCTAGCCAATACAAAGCACCGTTGAGTGACCGCGTGCGAATGTTGAAGTTGCTCCCGTTGACTTCGTTTTGCTGATACGAGTAAAAGACGTTGGCGCTGAAGAAGAGCGGTATCATGCAAAGTACGCGCCAATCGCTCGCCATCTTGAGACAGACGTTTAGAAGCTTAGCTGGGGACTTTTGGCGAGTCTCGACAACAGTGCCGTGGTTCCGAACCGAGGATGGAGGACAGATCAAGACCCCGAGTAGCCACCCGATAGCCATGACGACAAGAAGGGAGATATAAGTCGCATCTGAAACAGTGCCAGTAGTCGACCGATAATTCAAGCCGAAGCTAGCTAGCGAACCAACTCCGCCGCCGAGGTTGAATGTTACCCAGAACAGTGCGATTGCGCGGCCCTTCTGATGTTCAGGTACGTAGGTTGTCATGATAGCGCCTTGGGAGACCCATACAAAAGACGCTCCTATACCCAATATTGCTCCAGCGACAATGACGAAGGCGCAATTTCCATTTTCTATCTCTGTCAGTTCCTGCATGCTCCTCCAAGTTCAAGGCGGAACATACTGTTAAAGCACAAAAGAGAACCCGAATAAAGCGGATACGCCCAACCACCGAGTAACAGACATACACGCGGCCCAAATTGGTTGAAGACTGGTCCGACAATGAAGAGAGACGTTACTGCCATGGCCGAAAGTAAAGCTACGTTGGCATTCGCGGCCACTGTAGGATCAACTTGTCCCGAACCGCCAATTCCTGTCAAAGCATTATACATCTAAGCAAGTTCGTCAGCGGTGGAATATTTATAGTATTGCAAGAATATACTAACCCCAGGACAGCAAAAGCATATACCGCTAATAAGAAGTATTTGGAACCATGGGTGCGAGTATATCACATGAATTTGTCGCGGCTGATTCTCCTGAGTCGTTGCTGGTTGTGTTCCGTTTGCTGCCATTGTCTCTTCCGGTTTGAGTGTCTCTGTAGATGCAGATGATATGCATGTCACTGCAGAAGTTGCAGATGCAGCTGTTGGAGATAGTTCGGACATATCGTCAGATTCTACATGCACAATAACGACCGACAGATAATGCTACGCAGATCGTGAACGTATGGATGCAAGATTGGATAGATCCCATGGCTCGCTTAGGCGTATTGCATTTAAAGACGATTGCTCGTCACATTCTTTCATGCTGGACCTTGTTTATTCGTAGATTTTGCCGTGTCCGGGGCAGCGATTGGAATGTGGAATGTGGATACATGACATGTGTACAGCGAGTGCATACATATCTGATGATAAGGTCTAAGGTTCCGAGTCGTAGAATGTGAATAGATAGTCTCCATAGACATCTACGCAAAGTAAGCAATTGACATCGTGAGTATATGTATCCATAGATCTAGATCTAGCTGATTTACAGGACATTCATTGGGACGCCAACGGGTTCACATTCCCAGGTATATCCTCCTAGCAGACCAACTCTCGTAAATTGGCAAACACCATGTCCTGAACGATGATCGACTGTTGTTGTTAGCCATTCGAGGTATGGGTAAAAACGTTAGGGTTTAGGGCTGAGACCCTATCCGATATACTCCAAGTGGAGGGTTGACAACGATCGCCCTCTCGAGATTCGCATGCTTGTATATATGGTACGTATGTAGGTTATTTTAAGAGAGTGAGCCCTCTATAAGGTAAACCTTGAAACGAACGCTGATTGGCTCATTAGTGATTGAGTATAAAGCTGGTTGGACGGTGACTCACCCTTAGACGCTCGGCCATCTTGCCATGTGATTGGAATCTCGGTGAGAGTGGTTGACAGCGGTACTGTATATAGGAGAGAGATATCGCCGACATGAGGCAGCACAGAGAATACACTCAACACCATATTTGAGCCTCTCATCGTTGAATATCTTCAGATCCCGAAAAAGCCGAAAAGGGAAGTTCAAGATGCGGCCTCAGGTGTCAAAAGGATTACAGTGAGAGTGGGACTATCCAATGAGCGTGCAGAATTTGCTTAGTCATGTATGCAAACCCCGCATGATCGACCAAGCAAATTGGCCAATCAGCGTGCCCGATAACCACCAGCTGCTGTGCTTCTTCTTACTTCTCTATAGCTCAGCCAGCTATGACATGCCCCCTCTCAACAGATAAGAACGTTGATCAGCCTATATATTACCTGCAACGACGCTTGGTGCCTTTCTTTTCTGTTCCACTCTCGCATTTACGTACCCGATCCATGGATCAAACATAAAATGGAGGATCCCGATACCAAGCCCATCGCTTCGGGAGCAATCGCTCCAGCACTCACTGGTAATGATGACCCTCACAAAGGCGACGTGCTCGTAATCGAGCAGACGCGCGGCATCACAATCGCAGAGCACAAGACCACCTTCCTGGAAGCTATCCGGCAATGGCCGAAAGCTGTTGGATGGGCATTCCTTTTCTGTATCGCTGTGGTCATGGCGGGATTTGATGCGCAGATTATTACCACGTTCTTTGCGCTACCTGCTTTTCAGCAGAGGTTTGGGTATGAGTATGATGGCAAGTATATCATTCCGGCTCCGTGGCAGATGGCTTTGAATATGGTAAGTAGTTAGAGTGATTGGAGACAGTGACCAAAATAAATCTAACTGTTGTACTAGGGAAACCCCATTGGCCAGGTTCTTGGAGCTCTTGCTTGCGGTTGGCCTCTAGAAAAGCTAGGACGGCGATTGACACTAGCCTTGTGTTGTGTATGGTCTATAGGATTCGTCTTTGTCCAGTTCTTCTCAACCAGTATTGGTATGCTTTGCGCTGGAGAGATCCTCGGAGGCCTTGCATACGGATTTTACGTCGTTATTGCCCCAACATATGCCTCTGAGATCTGCCCTCTTGCTCTCCGTGGCGTTCTCACAGCATCAGTCAACCTCGCCTTCGTAATCGGCCAGTTTATCGCGCAGGGAGTGGCAGCAGGTCTCGAGAGCCGATTAGACGAATGGGCCTACAAAGCGCCTTTTGCCATTCAATGGGTGTGGCCTGCGGTGCTGCTTGTTGGTCTCGCATTTGCTCCTGAAAGCCCGTACTGGCTCGTACGCAAAGACAGAATAGAAGATGCTCGTCAATCACTGATGAGGCTCTCGTCAGCCAAAAATCGTCCGGATATTGAGGGAATGCTAGTCATGATTGAGCAAACGGATTTCCTCGAACGAGAAATCGAAGCTACTACGACCTACTGGGATTGTTTCAAAAAGGCGAACCTGTTCCGTACTGAGATTTCTGTCATGGTATATTTGATACAGGTCATTGGTGGCAATCCCCTTATCGCTTATGCTACGTTTTTCTTTGAAATGGCCGGCTTGGATTCTACTGAATCGTTTAACAGTGAGTTTGACTATCACCATAATCTTACTATATGTTGATGCTGATGCTCAATAGTGGGCGTCGGTAATACCGCCCTCGGATTCGTAGGAACATGTCTATCATGGCCATTGATGCTCCGCGTGAATTCACCTCCTCGCAGTTCCCACCCTTTACCACGCGTTACTAATTCAATACAGTTCGGTCGCCGCACAATCTACAATAGCGGCATGATTCTCATGACCATCATCCTCTTCGTCATCGGCTTCCTAGATCTTGACCGCGACAATACCGGCGTTGTCTGGGCGCAAGCCTCTCTAATGGACATATGGACCTTCATCTACCAAACTACAGTTGGACCAATATGCTTCGTAATCATATCAGAAATCTCAGCAACTCGTCTACGTGGTCGGACCATTGCAATAGCTACTGCCGTCCAAGCTGCTGCCAATATCGTCTTCACGGTGTTGTTGCCGTACATGCTCAACTCCGACGAAGGTGATTGGCGTGGAAAGGCCGGTTTTCTCTTTGGCGCTATTAGCTTTGCTTGTTATGGATGGTGTCACTTCAGATTACCGGAATCGAAGAACAGGACATTTGAGGAGTTGGATATACTATTTGAGCGAAAGGTTCCACCTCGTGAGTTCAAGAATTATGATCTGTTAGCAAGTGATGATGAGCATGAGGTGTGAGGACAGGTTCATGAGCCTAGTCCGTATTTGGTATCCTTCTTGCATGCAAGATCCTGTTTGCAGATTGATTCTCCACCTGCAATCTGTCATGTTGAGATTTCATGATTAACGAAGTTACTGTTTGATGGGTTAGTTATGCCTCATAATACCTCCAGCAGTTATAGAGCCATATCTATTCATTCTACGATTTACCTCCAAGACGCAAACATCCTAGCATACTCCCATGTTACTTCGTACGTACTTATGAGTCATGACTTCGCTTCAATCTCTATCTCCCATACCAGATATATTTGACTTTCCGTGGTCGTCCGTTATCTTGATCGATCGATCGATCCAATATGGATAAGTGCCAGGTGCCGCATTCCGTATCTAAGAATGTCGATCCATTCCAACGGGACAAGTAAGCTCCTTTTTGTCCTATCAATCTACAAAGGAAAAACCCTGCGATTGGACAGAGTCTATATGTTTGAACGTTACACCGGGACCCGTCGAGTCGTGCTTTTTGGTGTAACTTTGTGTGCATGTACGTATGTGCCTCGAAGATAAGGGTTTAAATGAGGTTATACGGATGAATTGAGGCTTTTCATTGTTTCTCGAAGGATCACGGAGGTTAGCTTGAGTCGAGACTAATATACCGCATGCGGATGGGAAAGAGGGTTACTTATATCTATCTCGTAGTCTAACATGTGCAGTCATATGCTTTTCACGCATATAAGATGGCAGAGGTCAGACATCTATCTGAGTAGTCACGACAAACATCAAGATCAGTTTGACATCTGACTTCCTGTCAACGCAATAACCTGCGTCGCCGCGATATCATCCATCTTCGCAACCATGAAGTCCATCTCTCAATTCATCCTACTCTTCATTGCTCTCGGAGTCCTATCGAACGCGGCCCCTGCTCCCTCTGATGACGGTACAACATGCAAGCGTGAGTTTCAGCCCTATATCGTGCTAGGAGAAACAAGAGCACGTGCTAATGAATTGTCGTTTCAGCTATTCTACAATCATGCTCGGTCAATAGTGAGTGCTGCGCTGACCTCTGCATACTCGGAATGTGCGCATAAATTGAACTTCTACTCGTTTGCGTCGGGAACACTCTTGTGTATGGGCCTTTAAAAATCACCTTTGGTCATTCTTTTCTCCGTCAATGTACAGATGTTTGGGGACTTTTCTCTATAGATATTTCTAATCCTGTCTTCGTGGTTCATTTCAGAGTTTATTGATCAATCCACCAAAGATACTCAACTCATACACATCAACTCAATAAAGAATACTCCGAATCTTCTAAAAAATGCCCTATTAGCCTGGCTGACTAACAAGTCAGGGCAGGTAGTGGTTCCACTTACTGCAAACGTCCATTTATATTGGATGTGATGAGATCAACGACTTTATTCTAACTTTGATGTTCATGAGTGAGTAAATTTGATGGACTGGACGCCATTATAAATGGAGGCTCGGAAGCAAAGTGTTAGGATCGATGATGTTCTTTAAATTCTGAGGGATCATGGATGAATCATCATCGTGAATATGTTCAGTCATTTTTATTTGCAATCTATATGTAATATTTCAGGGATTATATGCCGAGTATATGTACAAATCTTGCTACGAAGTGATTGAAAAGGTAGTTAGTTAGTTAGTATTGATTTACCTTGCTGTAGCTAGCTATATCCTAAGAGCCCCTACCAGGTGCGTGTCTGAACCTGCACACATCTGGATAGGAGCCCTGAGAACTTAGCTAGCTATATAGCAAGGTAAATCAATACTAACTAAGTAACTACCTTTTCAAACATTCCGTAGAAGTATTGGAAACTATTTCCTTCAGGAAGAATGCGCATCAGTCATCAGATCTAGTAGAATGCGCAGGCAACCTGACTCTCCAGATGATCAAACCAACAATGCCAAAGAGGCCTGCAGCTACCATCCAGGCCAATCCTATCCAAAACCCACCCAACTGCAACCCCCAGTTGAAAAAGCCAGTCATGACCGGACTGGCCAAGATCATACCCATAGCTTGGATGATCTCGATCAATGTATATAAGCGAGCTGTCTGGTCACGATGAATCATAGTCGTAACCACCGAACGCGTAGTATAGACGAACCCAGCACCCATAGTTTGGATGACGAGGAAGAATAACATGATAGAAACATGAGGCGAGAGGCCCATGCCTAGAGTGCCTATTAGAAGACACATGACGCTAGCTTTGGTGAGAATCAGGTCTTTAGTACGACTGTCAACGCCTCGCTTCTTCTGCAAGTACCAAGAAGCCAATGGCAGTATTGCGACGAACAGAATGACCATCAAGATCGATTTGATGGAGGTGATCATATTTGCTGCTGCAAGACGCCAGTCGTATCTGATAGAGACGTACTGGATCAGGAACCATGAAGTTCCTCGACTGAGCTTGTAGACCAAAAATGCCGAGGAGAGCAAGATCACTTGTCTGTCTTTGAAGAAGAAAGAGTACGCGACGAAGGACGTTTTGACTTTCATCCAAGCCGTAGTTGGTGGTTGTTGTGCTGCGGTGACCTTCGCAAAAGGCAAGATACCTCCTTCCTCTTCTTCGTCATCCGCAAGAGTCGACAAGTCGGACATTTCATGGGCATATTCCTGTTCCGGGTCCTTCTTATTGGATGCGAACGCATTCTTCGTTTCCGGCAACGTCAAGCCCAGACACAGACCAATAATGACGATTGACCAGCCGATAAGCAAAGGCCTCCAGGGCGTGTAAAGCATTAGCCACGACCCAATCGAATTACTCAAAAACTCAGACCCCATAACAACGACGCCAAACTGAAAGAACATGGCAGATCGTTGTTGTTCAGTAGTGACGTCTGCCATCATCGTCCATACCAACGCAGACGCAACAACTAAACCACCGCCAAATAGCCATGACAAAGCCGAGAACCATATCGCACGTAGTGGGAAGATATCCGACCACCACAAGACTACTAGACTGATTGCCATATTGAGGATAAAGCCCGGGATACTCAACATAATTGTAGGCTTTCGTCCAATCCGATCGGCCAATAAACCGTACGGAATTGCGAGTAATACACTCGACACCCCATCAAAGAACTCCATGACTCCTTTGATTGTCGCAACCTCGCTTTGTATAGCGGACGATTTGCACGCATCTTCCGGTACCTCTCCATCACTCCCGAGTTGGGACGGATCATGATCCCGATACCAGTGTTTGCAAGCAATCGACTCGAAGATTCGAGTATAAGGGCCCTGGGTCATTGCGCTTCCCATCTCAACCAGCAAAATGATTGCATATAGGGTAATCATCAGCCGGATTCGCAATTTCTCGCGAGAAGCATTGTTATCCGTCTTTCGGGAGGATCGCTCGTTCTTTGGATGACTCGGATCCAGAAAAGGTGCATCTTCTCGGTCCGCGAAGCGATCTTCGAGATTGTCCTGTGTAGCCTGCATATTGGTCCCTTCCCACTAGTGGTTATATATCCTTTGTTGTCTTTGTCTGAATGTCAACGATGAGCCGAGAAGGGCGGCCCGCGTCGTCGGCGAATTTGGCACAAGGAAATGGAAATGGCTCGAGTGTAATAGTAGTGTCATTGACCGCGAGAGTCAAAATCCGTTCCGAAGTCACAGCATTTCGCAGTTTTTCCGGTTTCAATTTGTGTGCTGGAGTATGTAAGTTGTTAAGTTCAAAGTTGCTTTTCATAGCTGATAAATACGAAGTTTGAGGCTTGGAGCTGAGGCACCGATGATTTATTGCTCCGCAGTCACTCGGTTTCAGCCCCGAGCCAATGATGGCGTCGATAACCCTAGCAATACTCCTAATCCGATTCAGCATTCATTGCGGTCCTCCGGATGGTGGAGACCAGCCCTATCCACCAATCAGCATACTAATGAATCGAGCTTTGATCCGCGACTCCCCGGCTGTCTTAGGGTTGTTCCTAGGGAAGGATCAATTGATAGATAGTCCAGGATAACAAAAGGGGTATACATGATATTAGTACTAATCTAAAAGTGACAATCGCCTGGAAAGTCCCAGACAAGAATTTGCTCGCGAAAGAAGATAGACAAGACTCCGAAATGAGAACGAAACCTCCAGACATCCTCCGTTGCTGTATTATGGTGAGACCCTTTTTCACAACGTGACAACCAACTTCTTGGCCGAAACACCCTTCTTCAACTGCTCAAAACCTTCCTGTACGTTCTCCAGCCCATGGCCGACAACCTGCGGCTCCGGCGCCGCAAGATATCGGCCCTCACCCAAAGCTTGAGGCAGGAAATCGGCATAAATAGATTTGGATACCGAGTTCTTCTTGATGTCACTAGCGTAGACGAACTTGGTACGAACGCCGGTACGTTTCGTCTTCACCCAGAGCGCTGCGCCACGGCTCATTGTGCCCAGCAAGAACGGGATGAGTGTGAATCCGGCCAGTTTCTTGTCTGTGGGGATATCGGTTGATCCGACATCAGTGACGAATTTGACACCCTTTGTTTTGCTGATGACATCCACACAGAGGGATAGAGAGCCAACGCCGATAGCGTAGGCACCGGCGACAGTCTTATCTTTTAGGGCTGCAACTAGGTCCTTGACGATGGTCTTGGAGTTGTAATCAAATACTTGAGAGGCACCGAGTTTCTTGACATAATCGAAGTTTTTGGGAGATGCGGTGGTAAATACTTCATAACCAGCAGCAGCCGCGAGTTGGATTGCGTTACTACCAACGCTTGTTGATCCTCCCCAGATCAAGAGGGCTTTCCCAGTTGGTGCCTGTGGCGGTACGGTAGGCAACTGCAAATTGAGGAAATCCTCCTGGAAAAGTCCAGCTGCAGCAGTAGAGACACCAAGCGGCAGGACAGCAGCATCTGGGAAGGCCAAAGTAGACGGAATCGGCGAGGCGAAATTATCTAATACGACAGCATATTTCTGGAAAGCTCCCTCAGCGGCATTGTTTCGGTCCTGATCCGATCCACAGCCCATAGCTAAGATGCGGTCTCCGGGTTTGAATCGTGTCACTTCACTGCCCACCTCGACTACTTCTCCGGCCATATCGGCACCCAGCACGAATGGGTATTTGATCCAAGTGAATGCGAGGTGGCCGGTTTCCTGGAGCATCCAGTCCATAGGGTTGATGGCAACGGCGGCATTTTTGATGACGAGCTCGTTGGCTGCTGGTTTTGTGTAGGGAGCTTCTTTGACTTCGAGGGGTTTGGCGTTTTTATCATTGATCCATGCCGCTTGGTTGGTAGGAGTGGCCATTTCGCTGTCTTGTGGGCGAACCGTCGCTCAATGACGATGTTGGAGGTGCAGATAAGGAAGAAGGGACGGAGGGAAATGGGCAATCGCAGTACGTAGAAAAATAGACGCAACAAGGTAAACGTTGAAGAAAGCATATCGGCTGCAAGAACATTTATACGTACATGTAAGGGGTGGATGACAACCCAATCTGGGACGGACCGGATGATGTGTTTACATGCTTTTTCCGAATGGAGATAGACATTCAGGGGTGTTGTATGTACCATACTATTCAACACCCGTGGACTGATTCTCGTACGGGAAAATGCAGAACTTGTCTTCGATTTGCTCTGAATACGTCAATTGAGCATAGCCCTAAGCCCATTCGACAAACTACTTAGTAGTATGTTATCCACCGCATATCATGGCTCTGAATCCACTCGGCGATGTTTGCCAGACGAATCCAATATGCCGAATAACTATTTAGTAGTATAAGGCGTGTGCCAACCTTACTATTGGATCTCTCTAATCGATTCTGGATGTGATGTGCGGCCAAAGTCGGCCTTGTTTCTGCAGCCTGGCAAATAGTTTTCGATTTAATTCCCCGGGCTCGCCCATCTTCGGAGCTTCTAGTCGGTCTTTTATTTGCTTTGCGTAGTATTTTCTGGTATTCTAATCTGAATAATATGGCTAATAATGATTCTAGATGAGAATCATGAGATGCATTTATTATGAGGCTTGAACCGTCAAATCAGCTGAAACTTCCACTGGGGCTTGGGTATTTTCACAACGCGAACGGCCGCTCTCGAAACACAGGGGTATTGGTAAGTAGAGTATAAAACAAATAGATACAGATGAACAAGCAACGACTGTCATGCATAACCCGCCTCCTCAAATAACGTACCCCTGACCTGCACCATAGCGGCTAATTCCAGTATGAACTCGTACAGGATTACAGCATTGGTAAGGATATGCCCGAGGGTAACCACGGTTTCATTCTGGGCTGGCGGTGGCTCATGATTTGACTGCTCACTTCCATCCACAGGACCATCAGTCTGACTTTCATTGGTGGGCTTGTTTTCCTGCGAAGCAGAGGTTGGCTGTTCAGTCGTCTTATCGACACGATATGAGCTGGCAAGTCGTTGTCGAAGGTCCTCAAACGGAACGGGATGTCGAGCCGGAGAGGACGACACAGGCGATTGGATGGATGGCTCACGCAAGGGAGAACCAATCATACTGCGTGGTAAAGAGCCTGGAGTGCTCGAAAGTGGCCCTTCTTGATTGATGCTATTACTGATAGGTCTGCCACGTGGAGAAAGAGGAGGCTCAACAGAGCGTGTTGGAGGCTGTGAGGGTTGGCGAGATGTATTGATTGAGCGTTGATTTCTTGAAATATCGTCATCATCGTCGCTGTGTAAGAGGTCCCGACGAGCGGAGACTAGAATATCAAAATCCGGAATCTCTCTCCTCCAATCTTGGAGATGTTCTATGAGTTTTCGTAAAGACTTTGCGATGAGTGCTTCATGGTCATTTGACCAGGTCACTGGCGCCAGACTTTTCCTAATAGCTGCTAAAGGGTCAACGATTTCGGGTTTTTCATCATCGACAATTAACATATTCTCCTCCGTGACGGTCGAGGTCTTCATTCCTGTAGGCGGCAAATTCGATTTGTAGTCGTAGTTCGCAGGGTCAACCAACAGCCATCCATTGAGTGAGATCAAATTGGACGAAGCAAGACTCGTGATGAGCTCGGTCAACCCGAGATTCACCGTGACACTATTTGAAAAGAATCTATCCAACAAATTCAATATCTCCGTGAATATCGCATCTTCCAAGGAAAGGTCAAGTGGCTGATCAGCGGGGCCGTCGAGGATGCTGCTCCTTGGGGATGGTATGAAAAGACGAGATTCGAGGACATGTGCGGCATCTTTGGAATAATGCTCAAAAGAGTCGTTTAATGTTGGGTCATCGATAATGGCAGTGGCGAAAGATAAGTATCTGCAAAGCTCTTCATTAAGAGCACCAACGGTACGGTGCGGTCCAGATACTGGCTCTTTCATTTTAATCAAAGATCCTGCAAAAGGATGGTGTCTCCGTACTATAACTGTCAACAGACGCAAAGTCGCCACAACTGTTTCTTTATTTTGTGATTTAATGCTCATCAGTATCAAGTCGGCAAGATTGAATAGTGATGGCGATGGCTGTTGCTCCTCAGCTTCTGCCAAAGTAGCAAGCATATCTAGGGACTTGCGCCGGCTGACAGACAAATGCTTCTTGTGTAGGTTCTGGGAGATATCCAGGCTAGGCTCAGCATCAGTGGGAGCGGCCATCAAAAACCGAAGAGTGCGGTGAACAAGTTTAGGTTGATCGATAGATTCCAGCAATCGACACAGATACATCAGTACTGTGGAAGTTGATCCACCCTTCACATCGGAGGATTCCAACAAAGATGGATAGCTTTCATTTGTCAGTGATGCGTCATATGCAGGAAAATATTGACGGAAATTTCCTTACAGAAGCTGTTGTAGAAACAGTACCTCAAAATGGTCTAGCAGGGTATCATTGACTTCTTTCGATTGGCAGTGCTCGATGGTGTCCTGCCAAAAGAGCAAATAGGAAATGAAAGACTCCACGTCAGGACGGACTGTTCCGTCAAAGTTCCGTTGGATATCGTTCTCGTCGGACAGCGCAACAATAGTCGGCACGTTACCCTCAACAAAGGTAGGATAAACATTTCTGCCGCGTGTCAGTCTTTGTCGAGAAATTTCACCCACAACATTACATACCTGCTGAGCTGACTGTACACTGCACCAAGACCTGTTGCCATCAGTGTAGCCAGGTCGCTTTCTATCAACCATTTCTCAAGTATCCTCGAGCGCGTTGCAGTTTCAATGAGATATAACAGACCCGTTCGAGCAAAGTCGCCTGCACGACCTTCACGGTGGACATAGTCTACCAATAGGTAAAAGAGTGGAAAATCATCCCTGCGTGTGACCCCTGCAAACTGTTCGTCCTCTTCTAACTCTCTCTCGGGTAGTTCAGCCTGCTTGGGAATAAACCAAGCAGTCAATATTTGAGGACGCAAACGAATGTTGTTTGCAACGCCGAAAAGCAACTCGACCAGACGCGACTCTGTGTCGTCCGTACGCACCAAATTCCTTCGAACGAGATCGATCAGAGCCCGCGAAAAGACACGATTATCAACTATCCCATCCAGCTCGGCATCGATCAACGTGTTGAAAAAGACGGCCGACGATCGCAACAATCCCTCATCTCGATAGGTCAATGCCAGCTTCGTGACGGTCACGAATATCTGAGAGGTGGACGCATACGAAAGACATGGATGAGGTGCAGGGCCTCTCGATTCCTCGCTGAGAACGTGGTTCAAACGGTCAACACAAACTCGCGCCTGGGACGTCGCGGCCAGTTCGTTCGAAGGGGAGTTGCTCGAGCGCCATATTTGCTTTTCGATTGAACCTGTCAGCGACAACCCATTTGATCGGACAAGTGGTAGCGACTTACTTGCAGAGTATTGCAAGATCTCTTGAAGGCCGTCAACCGCTCCACGGGGCTGCTTGTCCGAGGGGTTTTGGGAGCAGTGCGGGAACCACCAACAAGCCGAGACCACTGTGAAAACAACAGAGCAATTAGCACAGTCCTGGAATGTGCGGGGATATCGGGGGGAGTGCATACGAAATCCATGGTTTATGTCCAAGGGGACTTTTCAGGAGATTGGTACAGACCCTCGCGGAAGTTGGAACAGACAGCGCCGGTCACACCAAGGGAAGCTTGACAATGAAGCTTCCGATTAGTTATCCAATGTCTACAATACCTGGATCGGCCGGCTCACTTTGACCGGCTCCATCAGCCCTGTCATCTCATTGTCCTGCATGGCAAGATGGCCGAGCGGGTGCGTTTCTACAATTCCGCCTACTTCTCATTCCACGCTAACCTAAAAAGTCTAAGGCGCTGCATTCAAGTCCACTTATAGGGGGCTCACTCTCTATATTACATAATTAATATGTATACGTTGTATAGTTATATTAGTATCGCAGTCTCGCAAGAGGCGGGGGTTCGCCCCTCTTGTCATCGTCTGGAGCTTCAGAACCCAGTCTTTTTGCCGCTTTTGCGTACAAATCAGGGTGTTTTTTTTCCTACTCTTCCGAAGACACTGAGGAAAGTATCCTGGCTATGTTCTAGGTATGATTTTACTTGCTACTTCCGGAACATTCAGGTGGAATTGCTCGAGTGCTCGTTCCAAGGTGGTAGTTAGGCAGAGTTGACAGATTGACATTATGTAACTAACCTCCGCCGCACCTTCGTTGTCCAGATGATTCAAAACCCATTTGTCTGGAAACTCGTCACAGTCCACCCATTCTGCTCGTCATACTGGCTTACCGGAGTACTTCCATGTAGCGGCGCATAGTGTGTCTCTTGTGTACACTTTCCATCCAGACAAGCAACCACCTGTTCAGCCACACTCTGCCCTTCATACCACGCCCCCTGCAAAAACCCAAAATACTCGGCACTCGTAGCCTCACCGGCAAAATAAAGACGGCCAACATTTGCGCGGAGATTTTGATGCATTTCCAACGTCACACCATAAGGCCAATTCGAGTAGCTTCCGTATGCCCATGGCTCAAGGCTCCAGCGCGGGTACATGAATGCAATTGGGTCAGGCACGTTGTCGGCACCAAACATGTCTCGGAGAACGGCCATGACCTGATCCTTGGTTTCGTCGTCGGTCTGAGCTTCGACGCGGTAAGACTGATCGTGCACCACGGTTACGAAGATGATGCCGGAACCTTCGAGGAAGCCTGGTGTGTCGAGGGATTGGAAGACTGGATAGTATCCGCGCTCAATAGGATCGGCGTAGAGGAAGTATTGTGTGTCTTTGGGCCAGAAGACTTTGTCCGACGGGAATTGGAGGAAGATTTTGGTATATGTGCCCATGTCGAAGTTGTCAATTCCGTCTTGTTTCCATTCAGGGAATTCGGGCTGGAAGCTGACGGCTTCGTTTTGAAGGACGCCGAGCCTATCGAATTAGTAGCTGTAATCCATAGGAGAGGGGCTTTCAGACTCACGAGAAAGTGCATATAGCGTATTCCGCCTGGTAGCAGCTTCCTTCGCTATCGGTAATAGTCACACCCGTATCACTGTAAGTGACGTTGGTGATGGTAGTGTTGAGACGCAGGCGTTTATCATTGTTTGTCAAGAATGTTCTTGCCTCACCTTTGAGCCAAGTGTTGAATCCACGCTGGTCCCAGACAAAGTTGTTTTCGTCTGACCATTGGTAGAATGTCGTGTTCTGTTGAAAGGTGAGACGACGACATCAGACGACGATATCAGATGAAGTGGTAGATAGACTTACATAGTTGACGATACCATAAACCAACGAACTCACTTCGGGTTCGTATGCGTACTCCCAGTCTGGTTATCATCCTTTAGCGTTCTTCCAATATACGTCAATCCATGACCATGATGAACATACCCCATTCCCACCATTCAATGGCTTGCATCTTCATATCCTTCTTTGTCTGCCATTCGCCACGAGTGAACCCAGCTCGGGTACTGCGATCCTGTAGATTCTCTGACAAAATTGTGCCTGCCAACTCTTCTGTGACTGAGTATGCATTCTCAAAGTCATCGAAGAGACTGGAGTAGTTGACATAACCAGTCTCATCGTAGGTCAAGATCGAGCTATAGTCGGAGTAGGTGTTGTTGACCCCATATTTTTGCGCCTAGCAAATAAAGATAGTATAAGCAATACATCCTAACTTCGAGAGAAGTCATTGAAACATACCAAAAGCCAGATAGGGTTCTGAGGGCCACCGTCTGTCCCTAAACCTTGAACCCAGTTTGCGCCGAGCTCGACGGTTATAGGATCGCCGTTTGCGTCTTGACCGAATGTCGTATGTCGCATACGACCGCCAATGTCGGAGTTGTATTCGAAGATGATGAAGTCGTGGACTGAACTATTGCTTAGGGTTTGCTAGAGGTATCTCCGTTAGAAACGGTGGTAGACTCTCGAGGTCTGATTAACTAGGGTAACTCACAGCTGCTGTGATACCGGCGGTGCCAGCACCGCTATTTTACATCGTTAGCAAGTCTTTCGATAGTCGGAAGTGAATATGACTGACAGGATGGCAACGGTGGTTTTTTCACATGTTGGTTTCGAACCTCCGAGGACTGGACTGGCCAGAGCCAAGGGTAAGAGCAAGTGCTTGTAATTTGGCATAGTGATCATGCGAGATTATTTACTAGCGATCATCGATTGATCGCAACTTGTCAGAAGAAAGATTCCGTGTAACTCCATGGCCCTCTGGTACGGCTTATATACCTATATGCACCTGGCTAGGCAGGGGTTGTTTCTGCAGGCTGACTACTTTAATCTAGTTCAGCCTACATATGGATAGCTTCGAATCATACATACATAGCTCCATCGATAAGATAACTAAGAAACCTTACTTAGATTGCTTATTCCACAGCACGGACATCATGCACGCACAAAAGTGGCATCACCAGCCAATGAAGCATCAACCCATCGCCGAGCGTCATGCTTATCACCGCGTCAGCCCTCCCCCGATGCAGCTATTCCAGATGAGGCATCTAAAGAGACCGTCCCCGGCGACCCTGGTGAAAACAAACAGTCAATCCCGGCTCTGACTAATTCGTATTGAGTAGGTAACTTACTCCAGGATTTAGATGATTGTTCCTGTAGATCGACTCGAGATAAGCGGGTGGGGGAAGCACGCATGTACTTGCTGTTCCTGGAAGCTCTCCGCACTTCGCGATAACAATCACGGTGAATATACTACTATGTACTACTACGTAGTAGACGATATTCACGAATTGGGAAGTTGATTTCATTTGAGCCTATTAGGACTATCATACATGCGAACTATAAGTAGAAAACCACATGAATACAAAATGAATAGGGTTAGGGTTAACAATACATAAAAAAAAAAAGAAAAAATAAAAAAAGAAGAGGCCCCCATTGCTTGATCGATCTCCGCAACTCCAGGTATACGGATGTTCTCGAGTTCGCATTCCATCGTCATTGATGCTCCCACTGTTCAAGCTCGTCGTCTTTGAATTCACGAATGAATACGAGGGCGGTAATCCTCAGGATCAATGGTCAAGACATCTTGATTCTTGATGGTTCTTTGGTGATATGAGCTGCTCCATCGAGCTCTCCGCTGCGACTGGTGGTTCGACGAAGGGATCTCGAGGATACTTGGCAGACAAGCGCTGATAAAGCTTCCGACGAACATGAATTTGTTGTCTTGAGGCGTCTCGTCTCGGCCCGTCCTTCGTGGTGCAACGGGCCCGATTGGAGTACCAGTTTTGGCTCTGAATTCGACCGGGCATTCAGAGGCAAAACATGATAGTATTCAACAAGCATGAACGAGGGTAGGTACTTTGGACGCTAATTCTTCGATCTTTTTGTCGTCTGTGAAGCCTTTTCTTGCGAGCCATACACCGAATTGCTGGGTATGTGTTGGCAATTGTCATGGGAGCTGCACTCTTCCGTGCAGCTTCTCGGGGTCGTGCAGGTCTAGTGATTGCCCTTGAGTTGACCCAGAAGTAAGGGCTATTTTGAGAGTCTTTGTCCACCTCATTGCAAAGTGGAAAAGTCGCGTGATGTGAGAGATTTGTTCGTCCGTCCCAACGAGCACATGCAATATTGAAGTCTGACATTTCAGATATAGACGCGAACATTAACTCCATCCACTGTTTCGACGTATGCTACTCGTATCATGAGATAGCTTGAAGTTGATTCGGGTCGTTGTCGAACGGTTTCGTAAAGCAATGCCGAAGAATTGCCACTGAGATGATTTTGCTTTGCTGCTTTCTTCACGGCATCGTTGTAATCGTCGAGGGTAATTGAATGAGGCGTCTTGTATGGATCCCAGGCCTTGTCTTGCTACCGCAAGTTTTAAGCAGAGCAGGCAGAACGCCAGTCTTGGATGTGAGGGTCTATCGAACTCTCACAGTATAACATGAAGCTTGACCATATATCTAACTCAAGCAATATGGCCTAGTAAAGAGTGTAAAGGCACAGCCCATATGAAGGATATTGACAGCCAAGTACGAGATAATTGAGGATAAGGAAAGGAAGAAGTCCAGAGATTGCGAATGGGGGGGGGGGGGGTTAACCCTGTTTAAATATCCACTCACATTGACATGGATGTGACTCAGTATCAATTGCCCGGGCTGGCCGTACGATTGCTAATTGCATATGATAAAGATTCTTTGTGTACAAACAAAGCGCGGTGTCCCAATCTGATACCGCTGCGGAATCCTGATATGGCAATACCCCCTTATATAAAGGCGTTGGTCGGCGAAAGTCTTAGTTCACCGGTAAGAGCCGTCAAGAATCTGAGTCAGTTTTGCAATCTTTCTTCTAAAAATGATGGCATGAATCTTGTCATTGGCGATATTTTTTTGGTTTTTCTTTTTTGCCATGTTGTCGAGGTACCCCTGGAAACGATCAGAAATCCGGCCAGCAATTCTTCTACTTATTTTTGACTGTATACACCAATGAAACCGAATATTCTCTTTGACGTTCTACAGGATTCCATAAAATGCCTCCGGAACATAGGATTGCGTTTAGTCTAACCGGGGATCCGAACTGCATAGTCGATGAAGCGATACATGCGAAGCAAGCACATTGTAATGTCCAATCCATTGAACCAACTCAGTCAACTACGCAGCAATCATCCTCTCTGTTTTCGTATTCTATCTCATGGATTATTCAAGTATGTCATGCCATACAAGAGGAATGGAACTCTCTGACTTGCGTGTGAATACCTAGCATGTCGGACCATTCGGGTGCTGGACATCCGCCAATAACCCTAAAGCCCCCTAGCCCTAACTTCGAGGGAGCTCAGCAATCCACACAGGCTGCATTGGCCAATGATGGGGCATCTGTTACGAATTATGGGCTCTAGATATTGCCAGAATGGATGATCTGATGTTGGAGGAAACATGGCAGCCTTGGAAGTTGATCCTCTGAGCTTTAAAGTTATATGTTCTATGTCGCCTGTCAATTCCTCTGCTTTTTTGTCCGACTGACACTCTCTGACACCCAAGACCTCTATCTTCTCATGTTCCTACCCATCGCCGAAGATGGACTCTCCAGTCATATTTACCGTCTCGTCTCTCGTTGTCCAAGCTCCGTTGATTTTGATTGCATTGACCAGCCTAAGCGTTCTGGTGAATGTCGTACTGCAGAGTGTTGACAAAAGCAATGGGAGCAAGCCCCCGCTTGTATTCCATTACTTCCCTATAATTGGCAGCACAATCAGCTATGGCAAGGATCCGATGAAGTTCTTTGAAGAATGCAAACAGAAAGTGCGTGTTGTCTACCCCTTTACCACAAAAACGTGTTCACTTTGCTGACGAGCTTTCTGTTAGTACGGCAATGTATTCACCTTCATCCTCCTCGGACGACGCGTTACTGTCTATCTCGGAGCTCAAGGAAACAACTTTGTGCTGAACGGAAAGCACAGCGAACTATCCGCAGAAGAAGTCTATGCGCCGCTGACGACGCCTGTCTTTGGGACTGATGTGATTTTCGACTGCGAGCATAGCAAGTTCCTGCAGCAGAAGAAGGTATCCCGTACTCCCACCCTTAAAAAAATTCATGAGATAGCCAAATGCTGATCTGGATGTGACCAATGAAGTTCGTAAAATTCGGCCTCAGCCAGTCCGCACTCGAGTCTTACGTCCGACTCATCGCCAAAGAAGCCAGCGACTTTTTTGAGACATATCATGACTTCAACACCAAACCAAAAGCAAAGACAGGAACACTGGAAGTGACGTCTGCAATGGCCGAACTAACCATCTATACCGCCTCCTCATCCCTGCAAGGCGCCGAAGTACGTCAGCAATTCTCATCAGCGGGGTCTCGTATCGCGGATCTATACCACGATCTCGACATGGGATTTTCGCCAATCAATTTCTTCCTTCCATCTTGGGTTCCCTTGCCTCGAAACAAGCGACGAGATGTTGCGCAGCGAGAGATGACTCGGCTGTATACTGATATCATCACCAAACGCCGTCAGCACGAAAGACAACAAGCTGGTCAATCAGCGGGAGCAGAGGCAAAAGATATGATCTGGAACCTCATGCAAAACTGCACCTACAAAGACGGCAGCCCCTTACCCGACAAGGAAATCTCGCATATGATGATTGCCCTGCTGTTGGGTGGACACCATTCTAGTTCTGCCGTTATCGCATTTGCGATTCTGAGTCTTGCTTCGAACCCCGAGATTCAGGAGGAGTTGTATGATGAGCAGGTGCGAGAACTCGGGAAAGAAGATCTAACGTATGGAGGACTTCAGAGACTGAAGCTTCATGCACATGTTATCAGGGAGACGCTGCGGTTGTATAACCCTATTCATTCGATTATGCGGTTTGCGAGGAAGCCTCTTGTCGTTCGAGGGGAAGAGCAGAGTAACGAGATTTTCGTACCGCAGGGAGATATTCTTCTTGCGAGTCCGGCATTCTCAGCCCGTGATAAGGCCTACTTCAGCGAACCATTGAAATGGGATCCTCATCGCTGGGAACAGAAACTCGATGCTATTGACGAGGAGGATGACGACGATAATGATACGCTGGGCAAAGGCTCGAATAGTCCCTATCTGCCTTTCGGTGGCGGGAGACATAGGTGTATTGGAGAGAAGTTTGCGTATGTGCAGCTGGGCGTTATTCTGGCGATTTTTGTGAGATCGTTTCGAGTTAGAGCGGTGGATAAGAGTACTGAATTGTGGGGGATTGATTATTCGGTATGCTCGCCTTGATGTCGTTGTTGTCTACTGGCAGATGATTTGGGATGCTAACCTGTGCTTTGTGTCAAGTCGTTGTTTTCGAGGCCTCAGTCGCCTAGCAAGGTGATCTGGGAACGCAGATCTAGGGTCTAATCAGCTCATCTTGTTATAACTACTGCAAGGGCTTGTGTAAGCTTAGTATCTTCATGGGATGTACTGCCAGATTGAGTCAGGAAAACATTTCCATCTGACTCACTTGTATCATATTGAATCGCATAGACCAAGTGTCGTGGTGTTCAGCACATTGTAGTAATGTGGTCAGACCATCGTGAAAAGAAGAGAGAAAAAGTAGATTTGACGCCACACGCCATTGCAACCGATCCCTGTCTATCAGAGCATTATCATAAACCAATATTCCTCCCAAGGTCTCCCAAAGAACAATCGTTAATGGTATGTACAGAAAAACAGAACAGGCTTCGCTAAAAATCATCACTGTCAACATCCTTTTTTCTTCTGCCGCCGCCTGATTTCCGTTTCCCTCCTTCATTATGATCGCTGCCGTCTTCATCGTTCTTGCGTGCAGGTTGATCGGGCACTTTTGAGCATATCTCGGCCAAAAAGTCGAGGACTTCGTCTTTGGCGACAGCCTGTTTGAGGTGTGCTGCCGTGACTCGTTTTGAGTTTCGGTCTCGAGCTTCTTGTGCGGCTTTGGTGACGAGTTGGATCATGAAGAGTTCAAGTGCTTTGGCTGGGAAATAGTCAGTATTAAGACGCAAGAATAGAAAATCGGGATAGAGGGAGAGAGAGGAATGAGACGTACAAACTGCAATTGGCGTCACTTGAGCCACCTTTCCCACCTCTTCGTCGGCCTGCATGATTCGCTTTATCCGCGCTACGGGGAATTTCGTTTTCACGTCAATTCCGTCCCATGGCTTTGGTTTGCGCTCGTCTGATTCTTCCTTGGGCGCGACGGCGGCGACGTGTTGGTCGAATATGAATTTTTGTTGTTCGGAGGGGTGAGGAGGAGGTGCTTGGTGGTGGACTTGGATTTGTGCGTGGGGTGGTTGTTGTTGGAATTGAGGTTGTACTTCAGTATGGACTTGAGCTTGAGCTTGAGCTTGGGCCTGCGCCGACAAGCGAGCGCTTCGTCTTGCCATGTCGTCGTCGTATGGGTTGTTGTCGTAGACGGGATTATAGAACGGTTGCTGGTATTGTTGCTGTGGGATTCGGCTGTTCGCAACGGGGGGTTGATAGCCAGCAAAAAAAGGCGAGGCGTCGTAGGAAGCGCGTTGGCCGTGAGGGCTAGCGAGAAAAGCTGGCTGTGGCTGGTAGGCGTTGTTGAAGGTGTTCGGGAAGGAAGGGAAGGAGGAAAAGTCTGGGGAACGCGGCCGGTAAGAGCTCTCCGGGTCGGTCATGTTCTGCTCTGAGTCAGCAATCAATCTTTCTCTTCTCTTTTATCTTTTCTCTTTCTCTTTTTTCAATCGTCTCGTCGGGGCCAGCTCTTCTTTGTTTTTCTCTCCAAGGATTGGCTGGTTACAGAGAGGAGACCCACCCTTGACAACGGGTGTTTGGAATTGAGGCTTCGAGCTTACCTTGTGGCTGCTGGATTAATCAAGTCGACGAATAGAAATGGTGTCACTCTTCACTCTGTTGTACCTTGTCCTTGACTATGACTGATGGCAGAAACAACAATCTCTATATAGATCGAGTGTATCTACCCTGCAAGGAAAAGCGTCCTTGTCTCTAATCTTTTTTTTTGTCCCTTTGGTCAATCAAGTTTGAAGCCGTTCCATCTATGGCGATAAGATGGTCCAAGCTTCTGGATATTTTCGGGGTGCGTCGACAGTGCGTGGCGTCAACAGGGGAACGCAAATATATTAAGGAAGTGGGGAGCTCGAGTATGGACAGCGGCGGGAGTGGGCGCGTGGAAGTAAAAGCAAGACTTCTTTTCGTTGTCTTTCGGAGCGCGGGTCGCAGCAGCCCTTTTAACCCTGCGCGGACCTGCCTCCTGCCTTGGGTACGTCGTATCACGTGCGATGGGACTTGTCTTGCTCTCGACCAATCACGCCGTGGCATGCTCCCCCTTGGCCCTGGAAGCGGTTAGTGGGCGTCTGCCTGCCGATTCTGATTGACCCGTATGCCGTACGTATTTACGCGCGTATTTCACCACGGTTTGCCTCTCTGCCAATCAGCTTGTTCAGATTGCTGAGGATTTCATCCTGATATCCACCTTGATACGCGCTAGTACAAATCGGTGTGTACGTATTTTTCTTTCATCATCTTCGTCTCAGAAATTCAGAATCATCTCACGCGTCACCCTTTGTACACACAATACTTGATCGTACATGTTTAATGTATGACTTTCTCAAAATGTCTGCGCGCTTCGTACAGCCTGCATGTCGCCAGTCGGTCTACTGATTAAACAATTTCTTTCTCTCACTCGGTCGCTCCAATACTGCAAGTTACTGCATGTCATCAATAAATATACGCATTCATTTCACCACAATACATCCATGCGCCGAACCAAAGTTCAGTCTGCAATGAGTCACAACCATCATTCGAAGATTAATGCATCTTCTACAGCTGTCACTCGAACATCTAATATGTCTTCGCGCTCGCCACCTAACATGCACCAAGATTGATGTCCTCACAACCGTCCCGTGATGATAAGAGTTACGACGAGATGTCGAGCGAAAGAGGCAGTAAGGCTGAGGCCGGGAACCTTACAGTTTTACGGCATCGCCACTGTCTCTTTTGATAGAAGCTCGCATCGCTGACTGCCCAAATTACTTGATCTAATCTGAGGACTGGTTTCATCTTGTTGCCTAGAGCATATATCATTTCAAACTCACATAACTTACAGATCTAATAATATGTACTCTCTTTCTATCCGACACTTGAATTCTGAGCTCTCATCAGTATTGTAGATACGTAGTCTGATATCGCTTTGCTTTGACTCGTCAGCGAATTTTAGTTCTGATATTGATCGGTAAAACGTTCCTCCGTTCCGTCGTGAAGAACTCCAAAATATCTAGATGCGGAGCACACTTAAATTCTACATCGAAAAACCATCAAATGTCAATTATACTGTCCACGAACGCGACGACGGTGTATTCGCTGCAATCATGAACTGATGTATTGATCCGCCATGTCTGCCTGTGTCGACGCTTCGTTTTTTACTGTGATTCTGTCTTGAGACAGACCATCTCCACCTGGAAAAAAAGCTGTTCTTTGACAGCATCAGTCCACGATGGCGAGTACCGAGCTTTCGCAGAGTCTGTTGGATATCATCTCGTGAGTACATTTCTCGACTCATACTCAAGAATGAAGCTTGAATTCATGAAACTGACGAACCTAGCTCTCTCACGCAAGATGACATCCCATTCAAACTCCGCTGCGCTATTTGCAACAACCTAGCAATCAACGCCTTTCGTCTGCCATGCTGTGACCAGGCCATATGTGAGAGCTGTATGTCATCGTCAAGTCACCTTACTTTACGCCATCTGCATAATAACTAACAAGCTCCTTCAGGCCAGTCATCACTGCCCGAAAGCTGCCCCGTCTGCGAACACAACCCCGTCTCTCCCGACCTTTGCAAGCCGAACAAAGCACTTCGTACGACGTTGAAAGCCTTTTTGCGGACAGAAGAGAAGAAGCGAGAAAAGGACCGTCCGTCTACTACGCCAGCTGTGACAACAGCTCCACCTGCGCCGAACGTACCTGTCGAGACCCAAGGCGAGCCTGCTATACCTGCAACCGAAACCGCAGACACGGCTGTATCTGCTAAAAATATACCGGCCGAACCAGCTGCAGCTGTTGCGGCTGAGAATCCTTCTGTTGATGAGAATGAAGTGCTGCCCGCAGCTCCGTCAGTTCAGGTTGGTTCTTAGATACCCTTGTTATTGATTAGTTTCTGACTGTTCTTTAGGTACACGGAAGCATAGTTCCTCCTACGAACGAAAACGAAGTTGGCCTTGTCTCAGCGGATAGTGCACAGGTCGATGCTGAAGCTACCGAAGGCACCGACGCCCAGGCTGCACAATCACAAACCGAACCCAATCAGATGTTTCCGAACATGGGAGCTGGCATGGCGGGTATGATTCCCATGGGCTGGGGCGGCCAGGATATGAGCGCGATGGCACAGTTCATGCCCAATGCAATGGCCAATTTTCCAAACACCATGGGTGAGTCGGCCTCGCACATCTACACTTCCATGACACTGGCTAATTGTATAGGAATGGCTGGAATGGGTCCGATGAATGCAGCTCAAGGAATGTTCGGGGGTTTTGGTATGAACATGAATAATATGAGCAATGGCATGAATATGGGATATGGCACAGAGCAGCAAATGTATAACAATTGGGACAACTCTCAAAACAATATGTACAATCCAAATCCGTACTCGAATGGTATGGGCCAAGATTATGGTACCTCTGGATATGCTGGATACATGTCCCAACCCAACGGGAACTATTCTCAAATGCAGCAATACCCTAACCAGAATTTCCAAAATGGTTACTATGGAAATGGCCCAGGATATGTGAGAGGCATGGGACGCGGCCGTGGCCGTGGTTTCTATCGTGGTCGTGGTGGGTACGATCATGCTAACTACTACCAACAGAACTACCAGAATAATGTATCCCAAGATCCCATGAACCAGGAAACGAGACAGACTGAAGATGATATCCGAAAGTTCAACAATGAACTAGCTCCAGGTGGTGCCGATGATGACTTAGCAGACGGCCCCAAAGATAGTACTATAACTGGACCAGATGATGCGAACGTCGCTGACGGTACTGACCGGACTGATAAACCGTTGGAATCTGACATCAACGGTGAACCCAATAATCTTGACGAGGAGCCTACCTCTCAGTTACAAGGTATCCCTACTATTGAAAGTATTGATAGTGCGCCATCGCAGCCTATGGGCCCTATGGGGTACTCTAGAGGGCCAATGCCCGGCATGGATCAAGGATATGGTCGGGGTAGAGGCTTCAGTCGTGGAGGTTTCATGGGACACCGCGGTGGTGCCTACAATATTATGCAAGGTCCTCCCGCTGGACAGGGCGTTGCTGGGGCTCCGCTAGCACCCCGTGCTATGCGCGAAGGCATTAACAGGGGCGGGCTGTTGTCGGGATCAAGGCGAACTGCTTCGATTTCGCAGACAGCAGAGAACAGTTCACGGGGGTAAGACATTGTCCACAGGCGTTGAATTGCAAGATCAGACTGACCATATCTAGTGCGACTCCAATAATAACCCAAGAGAATGTGGTTCCGCACTCACCCTCTGTTGTTGACCACAAGCCACGTTCCTACTCGCCATCCAGAGAACGATCCCCCACACCATCACGCGCTCAGTCACCGCCTACTCCAGAATCTCGACAGTCTCGGAATCGTCGACGAGACCGATCTGAATCTGCTTGTGGTAGTATTGACGGTAGAGACCGAAAGGATCGTCATAGACGGTCTCGGCGAGATGACAGAGATTTTGACGGACGCTCGCAGTCACGCTCACGCTCACCATCAGAACGACGTCCATCCCATCGTTCCGGTAAGGATCGAGACCACAAGTCCAGTCATCGGTCATCTAGAATTCGCCGCCATAGCCGCAGTGTGAGTCGACACCGTGACCGTGGTTCCACCGCTGTAGCAACAAACGGCGACGACAAATATGACCTTGCGAGACGAATCGCCAATGCCCAGCGCCTTGGTAAAGGGTCTTCCAGCCGCCATGAAAAAGACTCGCGCAAACGTGATCGTTCCGAGCGCGAAAAACGTCATGACCATGAAAGCGATCGTGGCACTGACCGGGATCGAGACCGCCGTCGCGAACGAGACAAGCCGCGTGACAAGGACCGCGAACGAGACCGTGAGAAAGATCGCAAACGCTCTCGTCGCGACCGTTCGCTGTCTGGAGACGAAAGTGACTCTTCCCGACGACATTCACACCGTACCAAACGCAGCCATCGCGATGGGTACGACGCTGCTGAGAAAGAAAGGCCCTCGGAAAGAGGCGCAACTTCGACCAAAGATCCACATACATTAGAGCGCGAAGCTCGTAACCGCGAGCGGTTGATGAAGGAGAAACAGCGTCGCGATGCAATGACTACAGAGCGCGACGGCAAGAGCTCCCGACGCCAGCATGATCGAGAGACAACTAGTGGACGAAGACTCAATTACAAATATGAAGGCGATGATGATGACATGTCTCGCGTGGAGGAAGAGCGCGAGGCTGGTCGGTGGAGATAGCTTTCTCTCTGACTGACAAGAACTGATCTTCGGCTGTATACACTTTATACTCATATATCTTCTCCTGTATTTTGCACGATACTACTTTAGGTAGTCATGATAAGCGAATAAAAATACAAGTTGACAGGGCTTTTCTTTTTTGTAAATCATCCATAATCTATACATAGCCCTCGTAGCACATTGGTAAGAACACGAGAACACCCGCCCCAATCGACCAACTACCGAAAAATGAAGAAGTCAGAGGAAATTTCTCTTGTTTGTTTGGGGAGAAAAACAGAGTTTCTTCTTTGAAGAATGTTTGACAGCACGTGCTAAATCTCACGATAAGATTAGCGGAGTGGAAGAGTCTACACTCTGTACAACTCTACCAACTTCAACCTCAAATGTTGATCAACAAATGTACGATAATTCATCAACTGATGATATGAAGCGAACTTATGAAGTAAGACTTTTTCATCCGGGTTTGTACTTTTACTAATTGCCATGAATAGAATGCACTTAAATTACTTGAGTCTCGTCGGCGCCACTGCAGCAGCAGCGTCTACGCCAACTCCCAGCGCGCAGTCATTAAGAGGCGTACCAAGTCTTGTTTGAATGAAAGAGTGGCTCGAGGCTCTGGGACACGCAGTATGCTTCAATCCCATCCGGAACCTAAGATTATTCTCATCTCATCTCATCTCATATCTAGACCAATGACATCAACAGCTTGAATATCATCCATGTCGCCGGCACCAAAGGCAAAGGCAGCACATGCGCCTTCACGCACTGATTTCTTCATGCGAATGGTCTACGGACTGGCTTTCCCAAACGGATTGGACTGTATACCGGTCCAGATCTACAATCCATCCGAGAAAGGATACAAATAGACAATCAACCAATCACCGAAGAGCTCTTCACACGATACTTTTTCGAGGTGTGAGAGCGTCTTTCGCCTGGTTCGCTTGACGTTACCGGCGACAAAAAAAATCAGATCACCTCACTACTTGCAACTACTAGCTTTATTAGCGTTCCATACTTTCATCAGAGAGCGCGTACAGGCAGCTATATTCGAGACTCATCATGGCGGCGAATACGATGCTACGAACGTCATACCACAACCCGTCGTGACTGCTATTACATCCCTTGGAATGGACCACGTCGCGCAATTAGGTCCTACAATTGACGATATCGCGTGGCATAAATCGGGGATCTTCAAGCCTGGGGTCAGATACGGTGGTTCTTGGATGGGGCACATAATCCGTTGACTTTGAGGCAGGCTGCACGCTGGTTTGCAGATAATGTAGATCACTCGGAGACAAAAAAGTAAGTATACACAGGCTCTAACGGTTGACAGTAGCTAATGCTGACTTCGACAAGATGTCGCGCCCTTATTTTCAGTCATTACTCGGAAGAACGTGACGGTATGACGCTCCTCGAGGAGCTAGCTCGTGGCTTGTTCGAGAACGATGCACGGCCTGATAAAGTCATCTTTACAACCTACAATGAGAGGAGGGATGGCGCCAAGCGGATTGATATGTGACTTCTCAGCCAAGCCAGGCAGTATGCGCAATTAATCTAGCTAATTAATGACATTCATTGATGATAGATAAAACTCTCAAAGTGCTGGAAACGCCCTTTCCAGACTTGCGTACAGATTACGCTAATCGATGGGAACAACTGGACCCCAAAGCTCTACTGTATGTAGAGCTGACGATTGAAGATGCCTTGTTGCTTGCTAGAGATATTGCCGTGGAAAAGGGAGGACTCGACGTTTTGGTGACGGGGAGCCTGCATCTCGTTGGTGGTGCGCTGAGCCTATTACGACCGTAACGTGAATGCGACCTGTCTCTTTCAATCAGTACCGTCGCTTGCCACACGTTGATGGTCCATGATAGCTTGAGGCTTTTGCTGGCACCTATGGCTATTTCTAATCTACTGGGGCGTAGAGTCCGCGAGACGTCGGAGATAAAATTCGAAATCATTATGGCATCAAGCCATAGCTCAAATATACTTGTCGCAGTCCACGATTTTGCATGCTAATTGGCTCGATACCTATCAATACTCCGGGCACTAAACAAACTTTCGTCCGAGCCAAGCCAACCTCGCGATGTTTTTCTGCATTGCGTTTCTACGAGATTACAACTCAATTCAAAATCTCAGATGGATAAGTCCGTCAAGCTTGCTGAATGGATGGATATAAGGCAAGGGTGCAAACGAGTTTGTGTAGTCGGGCTTCACTACCTCCATTGATCATCATTGTCTCTGGGAGACCCTCTTTCAGCAGCCCATCGACAACTACCGATTAGTAGTACTATTTATGGAATGTAAAATATTTACTCCGTACATTTTTGAACTGTGCCATTTACAAATGCCATTGTGGCATGTCGTGCTCTGAGATAACGGATTTCGCATAATGGACGAACGGACCAAACTGTCCGAAAAACGAATTCTTAGTAGTATACAAGGAATCATATAAATTCCCATATATCCTTCAATATTTCTTTGATCACTGATTGTCGGTATTATAGAGTTGTAATTTCGACTCTACACTTCCGTTGCTATACTCTGGCGCAGGTAGACATAGAAACCCCGAGCCCTAAAACTATCCAGGTCTTTTACACACCATGTCAACCACCACCAGCAAACTCGCCGGCAAAAACATCTTGCTAATCGGCGGAACATCAGGCATCGGCTTCGCCGTCGCCCAAAAAGCGCTCCAAGAAGGTGCCCATATCACCATCAGCTCCTCATCCGAAGACAAAATCGCCAGCGCCGTTGAACGACTACGCGGAAGTTCTCCGGAATACGCATCAAACGTGAGAAGTTATGCCGCCAATCTTTCCGTCAAGAATGAAATCGAGGCAACTGTCGAGGAACTACTCAAATATGCTGCTAAGGACGCTACGATCGATCATGTAGTCTTCACTGCTGGCAACGTGCCGCCCATGGCGCCGCTCGCCGAATCAAGCTTTGAGCATGTAGACGCTTTTCTTACTGTACGGTTCTATGGTGCTTTGGCCATTGGTAAATATGCGCACAAGTACATAACTCCAGCCAAAACGTCGTCGATAACCTTTACTTCTGGCTCGCAAGCCCGGAAACCTATATCGTGGCTACCACCAATCATCGGTAATGCCGTCGAAGGCTTAATGAAAGGTCTAGCAGTTACCTTGGCACCTGTGCGAGTCAACGTTGTTGCGCCGGGGTTTATTATTACCGAGCTTTTGGAGAAGTTGCCGAAGGAGATGGCGCATGCATCTGTAGAAAAGGCAAAGGCGAAATCGTTGACGAAGGATAATGGGTCGCCGGATGATACTTCGGAGGCGTATCTGTATTTTATGAAGGATAGTTTTGTGACGGGTGTTGTGTTAGACACGAATGGTGGCGTGTTTTTCTCTTGATATGGGTACTGGCTGGCTTGGTTCTGGATCTGTATGCATTCTAGCGTTGGAATTTGTTGGAGAGTGTCAGGGTTGACCACGAACCTCCAACTGATACAAATCGGCGATGCATGCCGTACATATGAAGTTAGAAAAATCAAATAGACTAAAAGCTATGGGTACTTGACTGCTTTTGCCAGAATCAGCCAAACAGCACTACGTACCTCCGAAGTATTTCCGTATACGTGGAGAATAGTTAGACCCTAAAAGTCATCATATTATCACTGATACATTAGTTCTCTCGAACTGCACGTGTGGCTTCACATCTGACCGCCAGACTCGATGAAGATTTTCAAAAAAACAGTGTCTCTGGCGCAATATGCATATCCATCCCACCTTACAAAGGCCAAAGCTACGTACATACATACATATGTACGTATGTAGTATATCAAAGCAATCGCCGATGCATGGCAGGACACTAAAATCCCTGTTCTGCAACGGCAGCCACATGCAAACAGTCAACAGGGGTCCGACTGAGGTTGGGAACTAGCCCTCAAAGTCGACGGCGGAAATTACAGACGTGCGGACGGGGAATGGAGGAGGATGCACTCATAACGTAGTTGAGAACCAGCGTTCACGCCATTGGATGCTTGTACTGTACTTTACTGTACTGTACTGTATATGTACTACTGATAACGTACAAGGCAACTCGGCATCCTGTTGGATTTGATGTAGATGAGTCAAAACGGGAGTAGGAAAATGCTCAGCCATTCTAGTAAATCTTGTCACTCCAGATGTCAATTCCTAACTACTTATTGCCGAATTATCTTTGGCTGATATGATCGCCAAGTGAAGCCTTGAATTAGCATAGTCACTGCTTAGGCTTTTGGCCGTACATGATTTTCTTCAGCAAATACTTCCACAGATGTCTTCTTAAAATCCCTGGCACTGACTCCAGACTCAAACAAAATGTCCAACTCCGCAAACGACCGATCCTTGACCTCTGGCAAACGGAAAAAGACCCAAACCCAGAGAAGAACGGAGAATCCTCCCCAAAAGAACGCGGTCTTGCCGCGCCAATTCCACGCCGATGAATTGATCATGTAAGTTGTCAGAGTGTTATTGAATACCGAGCCAATATGATAAGTGTTCCGACCAAGAACCGCTGTCTTGCTGCGAAGACGGGTGGATGAAACTTCGAAACCGAGGATGTAGGACATAGGACCGATGGATAGCGAATAGACAGCGTAGAATACTATGATCAGAGTTCCAGTTGACCACGAGGTAGCCTTACGCGGTTCCGGAACCCCAAGTCCTCCAATTGTAAATTCGACAATCACACAAGCTGCAAGACCCCAGAGATAGATAGTTCGACGACCGACTTTGGGGAAGAGAAACCAAATTGCAACTCCAGCAACCAAGGCAACGCCATTTTGACCGAGACTCAGACTGAAGGCATCGTCCGCACTGATCCCGTTGAGTTGAAAGAAATAAGTAGAATATAATATCAGTGAGAAGCCAACAAGGGGTTGCATGGTCTGTGCCATGCAGGCAATCTCGGTTCGTCGTAAATTAGAACCTTTAAAGCAGTCCCAGTACGATGTTCCGTCCTCAATGGCCTTCTCATGCTGGTTCGTGAGTACCATCGCGGCTAGCATATTGTCTAAGTCCTCTGCGCTGGCGTTTGTCGAAAGGCGTTGTAGAGACCGCCGGGCATCTTCAGGTCGGTCTTGACGAACGAGCCACCATGGAGACTCGGGTGCAAAGAGAGCTGCAATAATAATGATGGGAGGCCACATCCATTGAATGGCAAACGGAACCCGATAAGACCATGAGGTTGGATCGTTCACATATCCTTTGAGGACTGCGCTTGCCAGAAATTTCCCAATGCTCCAACAGATATTGACGTATGTTGTGAGATAAGGCCGTAGGGCGAGAGGAGATATCTCCGTGGCATAAACGGTTGTTAAAGTCAGGAAGACACCAAGAGGAAGACCGAGAAGTACTTCTCCCGCCAACAATGTCCCAATATTAGGGGCAAAAAACACAACAAACAAAAAACAAGAGATGGCAACACAAGCTCCTCCAATTGTCTTTTTGAATCCGTACAAATCGGTGAGCCAGCCGGTTGCAATTAAGCCGAAAAATTGTCCGATCATGATCCCTTGCCCTAACGCAGTTTGCCATGGCGCTGAAATGGAGTGTGTGCCGCCCGGCTGGAGACTGCCATATCTTTCCACGAAGGAGGGCAGACCAAAGAGACTGTAAATCAAGTCACCATCGTATCCTTCCATAACAACAGCGGTTGAGAGAAAGATAGACCAGAAGATTGCCTTTGGGTATTTCTTGAAAGCTTGGCCAAGAGTCATCTCATGCTCCTCGGCCGTAGCATGACGGGCCTGATCGATGAAGTCACGCTTTGAAAATTCTGAAGCGTTGTTGATTTCTGCCCCAGATTTTGGGGTCGCCGGCTTTTCGGGGTCCATGACTGTCTCTTGGGTATATCCGTTGAATCAATTGATGTCGAATAGTATGGTACAAGTCCACGAGAAGCGAAAAGATGTCAATGCCATGGAAGCAAGGGTTGACAACATCTAAATGCCATATGTTTTATATATCTCAAAACATGTCTGTGACCATGAATCTAGCCCATTGACTTGTTATCAGAAACTCTATACTTAGTCAGTTCATATATGTGACACGTGATTTCAGCGTTGGCGAACTTTAAGCCCTATCCCAATGCCGAACTTGTGCCCCAAGAGTTTTTATCTTTGCAGCATTGGCGAACGTGATCATCATATTGGGGTTAGGATTATTACTGTGATTATTAGTATTGCTACTAATAATTTGACGTCTTATCTCAATTGCCATCATTATCAAGATCCTGCCTGAAAATGACTAGCCTGACTTGCTAAGAAATCTCACTACTTTGGTTCTGGTGAGGGAATTTCTTGCCACTGAGATAAGCTGGCTCGACTCGTAAACCTCCACAAGCTCCACTACCTACTTAGGATACGCAACTTTACGGTATACCTGATTCTTCTTCTTTCACTCATTTACAGATTGGAGTCGAAACGCCTCGCCATGCTTGCTCATGCCCCTGTAGTGGGACGCCCCTATCGCTCCAAAAGACAAAAACCCTGCTCCGCATGTCGCCGGAGACGTGTTTGCTGCGTCCGCGAAGGGAATTCGGCCTGCGCCCTATGCAGCAGGCGTGGTCTGGACTGCGTTGTTGAGCCAAGTACAGAAAAGAATAAAGATGCTTCGGAGAAGGGTCGTCTCTCGAAAGCACCAGCACGAAATCTTTCCCCTTGTAGGGATTACTTCAGTGTAAATACCACCATACCTCCTTCATCGACAAGGAGGGTCTCAGAGCAGCATGTTTTCCAATATGTCGGCCCAAGTGGTGACTACGATCCCTATATTCTGCTACACCGCTCGCAAGAAGGTGCTGTTCGGGAGGGTGTCATCCACTGGTCATGGCAGAGAGTCAGCAAGAATTCCCACTATCCCATTCACTTTTTGGTAACCTCTCATCAAACGTCCGAAATCAGTCTTTCACACTAACCACAGTGAAGGGATTCCCGGCCGAACACCTGGACGCAATTCCAGCCTACTATCCGCAGAACAAGATCGAGGCTGTGATTGGGCCATATCGTGAAGCTTTGATTAATGCTTTCTTCGATGTCGTTCACAAATCGTTCCCCGTGCTTGGCCCGCAGACCCCTTTTACCATTCCCAACCACTCAACATTGATGGTTTCCATTTACTGTTTGGCTCAGCCTTATCATCCTCCGGCCCAAAGTGTTGATCCGTGGCTTTTCACCGATTTCAACAAACAAGCTCTTCCTATAGAGACTCACACTGCGAAACTGGAAACAGTGGAAGCTGCTCTGCTTTTCGCTCAACGGCATGCTTCCCTTATTCGGTGAGCCAATCCTTATAATTTAATTGTAGATTAGCTCTAAGGGCGTTCTTATGTTTCAGAGCACCCACGATGCCCGGTATGAGTTCTGAAGTTGGAAGTGTAAGCGTCCACACTATATTCATCGTGCGCTAGTAGTGCTAATGTTGCATAGCTGGTCGGCATTGGTCACGACCTGGGATTGAATGTTGATCCCGAACAATGGGATATCTCAATGTCGGAAAAGAGGAGGCGGAGACGACTCTGGTGGGGAATTTTCAACGAAGATAAGTGGTAAGTACTATTCTGAATACTCAAATTCTAGTCAACTGGCCCTAAGGCTCTGTAGGACCGCGTTCGTTCTTGGGCGACCCTCACATCTTCGAGACAGCGATGCCAACGTAGCCATGCTAAAGCTGTCGGACTTTGCACCTGAAGGCTCGGAACTGCCTACTCCAGATAACCTGGCCCCAGCTAAAGTGTTTATTGCAATGACGGAATTGAGTGTCATATTATCTGAAATTCTTTCCACCTTCTATACAGTGAAAGCGATTCATGAGCACTCAGTCGGATTAGAGCAGCTTGAGAATTCGTGCACCGAGTTTGAATCCAAGCTAGAAACATGGCGCATCAGTCATCTGGACCCATTGATCAGAGAAAAGCTTTTTCCCGATCCAACAGGTCTGTTCCTTTCCGCCTCCTTTCCTTGAACGGTTTCTTAATGTGAATTGTAGGGTCACTTGAGCTAGCCTTCTACGCGGTACAAACAGCTCTCTATCGTGCGTGTGTGCGGATCGCCACTCGACTCGAGTCTCAGACAGTAGATCTCGCTTCCAAACTCCGGCAGCGTGCGCGGGGGATTGCATCATCAGTAATAAATCTTCTAGAGATGCTCTCAGTATCTCGTAGGTCAGCTTTTTGGTTGGCAGGTAAGTCAGAAGTCTCACTGTTCGCGTCCTTGGTCTCACGACAAAACATAGTATCCCAAATCAACTTTGCAATAGCGGGCAACTTCATGATATTCATGTTCCTTCACTCAACTGTAGATGGAGAAAACGATTACTGGATGAATAAGCTATCAAAGTATCGAACCCTACTACGTGCTCATCTACCAGGCTTTGGTGTTACGAAACATGCCTTAATCCGACTTGATCTACTCGCGAGCCCCGGAAATCTCAAGCAGTGCCTGACCGAACACAGTTCGGCATCAGTACCGTCCAGGGTTGTATCCCAACAGATCACTTCAACGCCTCAAACAACTGTGGATTCCTGGGTATATGATCATATCAACTCTGACTGGGAGCAGACGACTGTTGATTGGCTTTCGTTGGTATCGGCTGATTGGGGAAAAAATGAAGGAGTATTATAATTAAGCAACATCTGCATAGTGAAGATAGTGCAGTAACTATTACGTAGGTAGTTTATGAGATGAATGTTTAGGACTGTCAAGCTCGTAGGCTTTAGTGGGTTATCAAGTAATATCGCCATTTGTTTGAATTCTTTATAGAATGTCTAATCTATATGCATATGTCCTTTTATCTATCAACTATATAACAAGTAGTAATTGGCCGATTCTTAGGGCATTGGTTTTGAGTGACCAGATCATGAGGTGATCACGTATAAACGACACTCAAATGGCTGGAGTATACCTCGCATATCTGAACAATTCGTCTCGAGCAAATGCATTGTGCGGAAGTTCTCAGGTACTTCATATACCCGTTGCATGGCCGTGAAATTCAATACAACCAATGCAGATTGATTGCCGAATGTCTTCACATAACTCATTATCTCGGAGTTATCCTCATCAACATATCGAAATGCTCCATGGGCAAAAAGATCAACATATTCTTTTCGTAGTGCAATCAACTTCCTCCAATAGGACAGCACACTGCCCGTGTCTTGATTCTGTTGGGAGACATTGATGTCGACATAGTTATCATTTACTCGCATCCATGGCCCCTTTGGGCTTGTAGTAAACCCGGCATGGGCAGAGTTGTTCCATTGCACAGGGGTTCGGGAATGGTCACGAGCCACTTTGAGGATGTTAGCCATTGCCAGCTTCTGGCGACCTGATAACTGGTCTGTTTCAGAGCCGCCAGTCGTTGCTGTTGTTTTCGTCATGGAGTCCCAGTAGCGCTGTGTTGAGATGTCTTTGTATTCCTCAATGGGCCAGTGAGCAGGGATGTTCGTCATACCAATTTCCTGACCTTGATATAAGAATAGCGTGCCCGTGGCTGTGACATGCATCATTGCCAGCATTTTCGCCGCGGAAACTCGGAAGTTGGGGTGGTCTGATGCGAAACGGGAAACAGACCGTGCGACATCATGATTTTCTAGAAACATGGTCGTCCATCCGTCAGTGCCAGCAATGAATTGCTGCCATTTGGCAAAAGGCTTCTTGAAGTCAACCAAGGTGAATGGTTTCACGTCGAAGGAGCTTAGGGAGTAGCCTATACACGCGCTTTCGAACTGGAAGCCCATTCCCATTCGATTTTCACGAGCAGAAACGTATTTCAATGCAATCGACGTATCATCCAGGCTGCCGAACTCCCCCACCGTCATAATATCGCCATATCGCGATAGGATAGTATTTATCTCATGAAGAATCTCCAATGTCTGGGGCTGATGATTGAAAGGAGCGCATGGATCTGTGTCAGGTGCATCTGGAAATGATTGATCTTTACTCCAGACACCCATAGCATCTATCCGGAAACCGTCAATTCCTTTGTCGAGCCAGAATATGATGGCGCTCTGGTAGATTGCTGTGCGAAGCTCACGGCAGTTCCAATTCACGTCTGGTTGATTTTCAGCAAACAGGTGCAGATAATATTCTTGTCTTGTGTCGTCCCATGCCCATGCACTGCCCCCAAAAAAGGATTGCCAGTTATTTGGTGGTCTTCGTTGGCCGTTCTCATACTTTGCTGGACGCCATATATACCAGTCGCTTTTGTCGTTGGAATTTGACGAACGGGAGTCTTTAAACCAGCCATGCTGGTCTGATGTATGATTGATAACAAGATCGAACAACACCCGTACTCCTCGATTGTGACATTCGTGAATGAGCGTTTCAACGTCCGATATTGTTCCATATGGCTTATGTATGCTCTCGTAATCTGAAATATCGTATCCCAGGTCAACTTGGGGACTTTCGAAAATAGGAGACAGCCATATCGCATCGACACCGAGGCTGCAGATATGGTCGAGACTGTCAATTATGCCTTGGATATCACCAAGCCCGTCGGCATTGGAGTCTTTGAAGCTTGCTGGCCAGATTTGGTAAATCACTGCATCCTTCCACCATGTCCTTTGGTTTGGCTTGGATACAACCGTTGACAAACCCATACTGTGTTAGAAGCGGCAAAAGGAAAAAGGAGTCACTTGAAGCACAGAATACACAAAAGAAGAAACAAAGAGAGAAACAAAGCCTAATTCAGTCTTTATCATAAACAGCGTATCTTTGATAATTACTTCCTCCGTCAATCTTTCAGAAAAGACAAAATGTTCACTTGTTGGTGCGGGGACAACGAATACCAATGCCGAAAATCGAATAGCAATGCGGAACTATTTTCTCCAATGGCGAAGTTAAAGGCACCATGGACCATATGAATGAATGAGTGAGATTTATTACGCAACTTTATGAATACATGATGGTTCTTCTTACAGATCCAGCATGAAGTCGTATATCGAGTGATTTCTCGCCTTTCCTAAGGCAGCCCCCTACCTAGCTAACTAACCACCAACTGGAACAGCTATTCTGAGGTGGTTAGCGCGAGAGGGAAAATCATGCTACTACTTACTAGTTATGTACACTTAGAGTTGTATAGTACATATCACTAGTTGTATTGTTCGAGATTTTACCCGTTGGAACACGACATGCCCTCCACGAGTCACTTTAGAACCCTAACCTAACCCGGTATTCACAAACGAATCGCGCTGTCATGAAAACGATGTATCGAGCCAGTTCCATTTAGGCTTTTTAAGCACACGATAGACTTCCATTGATTCCATACAAATGATGTCGTATTGTATTGTTTTGTGTCTGTATCTAGGCTGCCATCCATGATAGCGTACAGCTGTGCACGCTAGTTTTGTGAGGGGTATCCTTGGCAAATCTCGGGCAGATATCGAGGATGAGAGAACAGATTTATCTGGGATGGATATAAAGTTATCTTGTCAGTATCTCCAAATCCCTTCCTTTCCTTTCGGTCGTTTAGCAAAGACAACGGTCACTTTAGACGATGGAGAGCGGAGACACCAAGACCCTTACTGCACAGTGCTACTGCAAATCCCTCCATTTTACACTGACATTTCCCACCTCCGCCCTTCCTCTGGCAACCCATATTTGCCATTGCAGTGTCTGTCGGTATACTCATGGCACCTTATGTGTTTTTCACGCTCCTTTACCAGAAGACGTCACCCCTCAATTTATCGCCCCATCAGGGCTTGACAAATTAACAGCTTACACGTGGCCTGGGTGCAAGAGCACGCGGTATTTCTGCTCGACATGTGGGTGTCATATGGGTGATGTCTCGCCTGACGATGGCATGTGGGTAATATCCACATCGTTGTTTGCAAAAGATGAGTCTGTTTTTCAGATCAAGACACACGTATTTACCGAATCTGCTTTGGGTGGAGGATTGAATGATTGGCTTCCCCAGATTGGAGATCGAAAACTTAGAATCTGGAATCCAGACGACGGCTCTGCAGCCCCTGGTCAGCCGCAGGTCGAATACGGAGGAGCTGATGGTCGAGAGGATCGTCTCCGAGCCCAATGCCATTGTGGTGGCGTCTCGTTCACCATTCCCCGCCCAAATGAAGACGATCTCGCTAGTCCTGCCATAAGCTCATTCCTATCCCCAATCGACAAAACCAAATGGGTTGGCTCTCTCGATATATGCGACGACTGCCGCGGGACGAGCGGGTCACACATTATAGCATGGGCATTCGTCCCTCTAGATCGATGCGAACCGAAAATCAAGCCAGACCTCCTGATAGGAACAAGCAAGACGTTCATATCTTCCGCCGGTGTCCTCCGATCATTTTGCGGTCGTTGTGGAGCTACCGTGTTTTACTCGTGTGATGAGAGACGGCCGAACGACAGAGAAAATATTGTAGATGTTGCTATAGGCATTCTAAGAGCGCCTGAGGGCGTCAAGGCGGAAAATTGGTTGATATGGCGAACTGGTCGGATTGCAAATTATGAGAGCGGCTTGAGGTATGATGAGGCATTAGCAACGTCTTTGAGTGAGAGTTTGGCAGATTGGGGGAGGGAAAAATATGGTCAAAATCTAAATTTCACTATTGGTTAATTCTATATTTACGGTTTGCTTGATGGCATTTCTTCTATGGACATTCAACAAGTTTGGTAAGGGTTACAGCAAACTTTCCAGAAAAAGAGTAATAAAGTTCTAAGTAAATAGAGGTAAAGTACTTACCAAGACTTACCTGCCTACTTACATGTACACGTATGCACGTACTATTTCAGTGGTCTTTGTTGGCATCAAGTCAGTGGCAGGCACAAACTACGGACTGCATACATACATTGCGTACTTTCACACACAAAATACCTGAAGAATCAGACCCTTGCTAACTTTGTGTAATCCTTGGACGCACTTTGATTCGGCCTGAAGGATCTTAGGTTTTTTGATACATTTGATCAGAATGGACGCCGCTATCATTCCTATAGGAAGGGCGAATATATGCTAGTAAAAAGCCCCCACTTATCCAATGCAAGATGGAAATGCTGATCCAAATCGTAGCCTGATGATGACCAAGAGCAAGACCGAATGGACTTGCTCCACCATGTATATCGAATGCTATTGAAAGGAAAGTTACACTCTGCACCTATCACAAAAACCCCTCAGCGTGTCCTGGACCTCGGTACGGGGACTGGTAGGTGAAGCCTGATGAAAGGAATCAATACTTCATGCTAACTCTAATTCTTCAGGCTTGATTTTGCAGAGTATGCACTATCCAATTTGCCATTCTATAACATGAGAGAGCTCTGTTTACTAACATCACCTCAGCCAATATCTATCCGCATAGGTCTTAGGCAAGTTTCAATCTTTCCTTGATCTATCATCTCTCGCAAACTATCATGAATAAAACACTAATACTCTAGCAGGCAATGATCTCAGTGCTATCCAACCACAATGGTTCGTCTCTTAAAGAAGCTTTTTAGCATCGGACAACGCTAATTGGATATGCAGGACACCACCTAATTGTAGCTTCGAGATCGATGATTTCGAAGCAGATTGGCCATTCGACCATCCATTTGACTATATTCATGGGCGTGAACTCGCGGGTTCCGTCAAGGAGTTTGACAAACTTTTTGCTCAAGCTTATGCCAACCTAAAATCAGGCGGCTTCTTAGAGATGCAATCATTCCGAATAGAGATTTTCGCCGCCGACGACTCTCTCGACAAAGCCGTCTTTACCAAACAGTGGGTTTCATTGCTACAAGAGACCGCTATCAAACACGGCAGACCAATGGCCAACATGGATGAGTGGCCGGACAAGATGAAAAAGGCCGGTTTGGAGGATGTTAGGGTGCACATTTTGAAAGTTCCAATGAATCCATGGCCCAAAGACCCTAAGCACAAAGCCATTGGCCGATACATGCAGTTTGAACAGGAACAAGCGGCCCCCCGGTTACCCGAATGCCTTACTAAGTCGCATATTGGGCTGGAGCAAGGAAGAGCTTGATGTGCTCTTGGCTCATCTCATCACTGAACTTCGAGATCGAAGCATTCATCAGTATGCAAAGGCATATCTCATCTATGGCCGAAAACCGTGATTGATTGATCTTTGGATCATGCTATTACCACCACCCGCCCATGACTTCAAAATTC
>LHCL01000005.1:0-77613 GCA_001305275.1 Talaromyces verruculosus | reverse complement strand
TTTTTTTTTTTTTTTTTTTTTTTTTTTTTTGATTATCCTGTTATTCCCGGCTACCGTGACGCCATTTGTTTGCATGGAAGAAGTGACAAACATGAATAGAATTGCATATGCCACATGTATTGTTTCTTCGCAGACCTCGTGGTTGGATATATGCTGAAGGAATGCTTCACCTAGCTACATAAGTTTACTGCATGGCTTATGACTAGCGAAGGATTTCAGCACTACACACTGCAGACCCAGAGCCCACCTTGAAAGTTTCGAGACCTCGAAAGGAAAAAATGGAAAAAGAAAAGAGAGGACAATATTCAAAGGAAAGAGCAAATAACGGTGCAGAAACACGTTGACCGGGCTGAGCCATTTCTTCATTTCCTCATATTCACCAATTGAATTCAAGCTGACCAGCATAAGCCGCTGCAAGATGGCGGACATTTAATTAACTATAACCAAGTATCGTTCAAATGAGTATAGATTATGAATTAGTCCGTAGTAAAACTTATCATCGTTATTATCATACGTACTACGTACAGGAGATGTATCACAGGTTCCACAACGGCCGTTTCATAGTGATCCATACTAAGCATTAGTTCACCTGTATATCCCCGACAGTGGATAGTGGCGTGGCTACAGGGGTCTCGGATGCCAATGACTCGTGCTAATGGTTCTTTCTACATGTTGTTCGGCTAGTGATGCTGTGACCGTCGTCTTTGTTACTAGTAGTTGGCGTATACAGGGACATGGGTGCAACTACGTACTATGTATTCCAGGCAGTAACATAGGTATAGTTTCGATCAAGTCCAGCCATGTGTAGGCTAGAAAAGGGCAGATGTTATCTAGCACAATGGAATCCTTCGAGGATAGCCTGTGCTTGAACTTGCCCTAACGAAGCGTTATAGATCTGCACCCGTCTAGTAATTACCGCCAGTAATGACTTGAGTGAAATCATAATACTCTTCTCTGCAGATCATAGAAGTTCCACTTGATTATGCAGTGCTGCAGACTTCAGATATTACTGTCTGAATCTCCCGTCTTTGGTACTGACTCCTAACAGGTGAAAGAAATGGACACCATCGGTCATTTCAATAGCCTGTAAAAGGATGTCAATGATCTTTTGGGCTACCGCATCGGGTCGGGGAGTTTCGAGATAGCAAACGGACAGCGAGAGATTTTTTAAACCAGAGACTCGCTGCCGGTCAGATGGAAATCAATGATAGTTACTAGATGCGAGTGCTTACAAATGCAATCATCATTCGATGCCGTCCACTTTTATGGGATCATTCAAGCCACCGCAGACGTGATCGATGGACAGAACTCAATTTAGAGTTTCCACAAAGTCAAAATGCCCATCAATATAAGGCTAAGCTTTGGCGACTTGGAAGTACACAAAACAAATCTAGATCGCCCTGAAGTCAATTTCAATGGCGGCTTAATGGAACTTGCACAATAAAAACATCATTTTGTCATAGCATCGAATTCATTGGTGTATGGGTAAACAGCAAACAACAACGTGGTTATGCTTCATTGCAAGTACCAATTCAAGGCCAGAACGGCTAAATCCCGGAGACCACATAAGGAACACCTAGATATGGGGATACTCAAAGGCTCATGCCATTGTGTGCGGTGTTTGATCATAGCTCGGTGGAATAGGGCGTCATTGGTACCGGTTGTAGATACTCACCAGGAAACCGTGTAAGAGGTCATTGCACGGTCTCCAGCTTATACGAGAGAAAAAATTATGTGGGTCAACTGGCACACATATCAAATTTGAGGCGTTATTCATTCTCGTACCTATCTCTCTGGCTTTACCAGCACTTGAGGCATCGTTTCTTCGGCGTACTATTCAGGCCAGACTTTTCATGTCGTTAGTACAGCCGCCTAAATTTCTTGTGCAGTCTCTAGGGATGAAGGATTCGAGCCTCAAGTCGATCGTAATAAATGGACATATTAATCATTGTTTTGGTTACTTGCTGTGGATACGATCTCGCTGTTGGGATGGCTTCGGCAGTCTCATTGGCTTCCGTAACGCCATAGATATGGACGTGTGACTATTTTGATAAGAGATTGGCGCAAGGGGCATTAAATAAATGTAGATAGAATATTGATTAAGCGGGAAGAAGTGCTGAGCTTGCCCATAAGCTAGCCTGGTGGCTTTTCTGAGGGCTTGCTCGGAGGCTTTACCGGGACTTTACCGGGGATATCGATCAATCTGTAAGAGACTAGTAATCATCGGGAATATGGAGTTTTTGAAAATTTTGCGACTAAAAGATTGGTAACAAATGTGTAAATATTTCCTGAATCCCGATTGTTGGTTACTTATCGGATGGAATCCTAGCCCTAATATTCACCATCGATGGCGTGCTCTCAAGTGCTTCGTATCACTGCAGCTTCCCTGTCAAACCCGGCTGTCATTTGATACTCGCTCGCTTATGTTTAGATAAGACTTCAATGTTTCAAGTATAAATAAGTAGCTTAGTACCTGCTCTTTATTTGTGGGATCTGGCATATACCTACCGAGCCGAGGCATTGGTCGATCGTCGTTCCACATAACGAACAGAATCATCATGTCCGAAAAGACAGCCAATCTGCAAAAACCAAGCGACGATGACTCTACAAGCGCTACGCCCATCGTCGCTAAGAAATATGCCGATGTAACTCTCGAGTTTGTTGAGTTGTATGATGATTCCCCTCCACCCTTGACCGAAAAGGAGGAGAAGAAACTGTCCCGGAAGTTGTTCTGGTATATCATCTTGTTGCTTACAATTACGAATTTGTTACTTTTTGTACGTGTTCTATAATAAGTCTTCATTTATATGAATTATGTGTCAGTGCTGATATGATCTAGATCGACAAATCCACCCTGGCATATGCCTCCTTACTTGGCATATTCGAGGAGACCAATCTTAATGATACTCAATACAACAACCTGAACACTCTTTTCTATGTTGGTACGTTATGGTTTACATTACAATCATGCACAATTTCTGACCGATGGCCTCCCGAGGTCGTACTAGGATATTTCATTGGCCAGTTTCCAGGTCATTATCTAATGCAACGCCTACCGCTGGGAAAATACGTTTCTGGCACAGTCTTCCTCTGGGCTTTGATTATATTCCTGCATGATACGGCCAGCAGCTATGGCGGTCTGATCCCCTTGCGTTTCTTTCTTGGCTTCGTTGAGTCGTCACTGGTGCCGGCCATGGAAATCACTTTGGGCATGTTTTTCCCTCCCAAAGAACAGGGAGCTCTGCAACCCTTATTCTGGGTCTCATGTATGGGAGCAAACATACCCACGGGATTCATCGCTTACGGTCTGTTGTGGAGTAAGAGCAGTATTCGCCCATGGAAGTTCCTCATGATCATTACGGGTGGTTTGAGTCTGCTTTTGTCTGTCTTCTGCTGGTTCTTCTATCCTGATAACCCGGCACACGCAAAGTTTCTGAGCCGTGCCGAGAAACTTCACACTATCAAACGTGTTCATGATGCTACAAAGGGGTCAATTGAGCAAAAGCAATTCAAACGATACCAGGCAATCGAAACTCTTCGTGACCCTGTTTCGTGGTTGTTTATGCTGCAGGCATTCACACTGATGATTTCAAACAATCTGGCATATCAACAAAATTTGCTTTTCCTGAGTTTGGGTGTCTCAAATTTAGGATCAACTTTGGTCGGCGTTGCGAGCTCCGGATATTCGGTGGTTTGCAGCATCATTGCATTCTTCCTCATGAAAAAGTTCACAAATAACAATGCCTACTGGTCAGTGCTATGGATAATACCTGCTATAGCCGGTGGAATTGGAATGGTTACGGTTCCCTGGGAAAAGAAGATCGGCTTGCTCGCCTGCTTGACTCTGGCAGGAGGTACTTTCGGTATTTCCTATATTATCGCTCTTGGCTGGACAACCTCAACTGCATCCGGATACACGAAGAAGTTGACACGCAACGTTATGTTCATGATTGGATATAGTGTCGCAAACATTATCTCGCCACAGATCTGGGTTTCGAAAGATGGGCCTCGGTACTACCCAGCATGGATAGTACAGATTGTGGTCAGCTGGGTGGGTACACCGGTTACCTTGTTGGTGATTAGGTATATTCTCTCGAGGAGGAACAAGGAGCGTCGCGAATGGATTGCTCAACAGCAGGCATCAAGGGCTCTTGGCGTTGTTAAGCAAGTCGATGATGAGGGTCGAGAGGTGCAAACCACGGTGGATCTTGCATTTCTGGATCTTACAGACCTCGAAAACAAGTACTTCATCTACCCGTTGTAATGAAAGTCGTGGTATCCGATGGTCTGAGGAAAAGTTCATGAATGTGCTGATCCATTCAATGGCTCTCAAACTATATGAGAACATATCTGAAAAGACCTGCGAGACACTATGTAATCTAATTCCGATATATTCTAATCAAGGATAGCTAAAGAATCAAAATTTTTTTGCATGGAGTGGTCTAGTGTAAAGTTGATAAATCTCATATATGGTTGGACCATTTATCTTCAAGGAGTTGCCTTGCCGTCGGCCTATCCCGTGGATCAAGTCTCATTATCTTTAGAACGAACTCTTTGTCTTCGGGGGAGATTTCTTGCTGACTAGCCAGTGAAAAAGGTCTCAATTTCCCAGGCGGGACACCATTCATAACGATCGATACCACTCCCAGTGTCTCCTGGTCAGCAAGATCAGCGTATGAAGGTGGAAATGGTCCAAAATAGACGTGATGTTTGGCAAGGATCTCCAGCTCATATTCATCATGTCCACAAGGAACTTTGGACTTGAGGACGGAGAAATTGTCGTCCCAGATCATAGATATAAGCTGCACGCTTCATCAGTACCATAGAGGAGAAAACATATTTAGAAGGGAGTACTCGCCATGCTCGCGAATAACCAAATATCAGTCGGCGGTCCCCATTTTAGGCCTAATTGTGCCTCAGGACTGCGCCAAATCAGTGTTCCTATTTCATCCCAGTCCTCACAGTAGCGGGAAGATGTGTGGACTGTACTCTCAAGGCTCTACAAATTGTACATCTGTGAAACATTGTTCATTGTAACCCTCATCCATGGTAGATGCCCTAAGCCCTAACCCTAAGCCCTAAGTGTGTCATCTAATTTCAACACAGACGCCAATTGGTCACCGATAGTTGCGCCCTATGATTACATTAAGTTAGTCCATGAGTCAGCCTCAGTCAGCTAGGTTAGTTAGCTCAGTTGTGACTCTGTTGTAATCTATTGTTAATTTCGTAGGAAACTAACTACATATGCCTTCCAGCTGCGGCTCAATTCCTCTGATTTTCCTAACATGTCCATCGTGACACCGTCCGAAGTGTACTGATTTCATACGCAAACACGAAGGTCCCGGTTTAGATAGAGCTGCAGGTGAAATTAGAGCACGTTATTGGCTTCCACTTTTTAGCTGCATCTTCCGACAATGACAGTCTCCGCCGATCTTTCCTCGTTGTTGATCACGGAGAAGTTGAGCCTTGTCCCAATCAATCTCAACGATCCCGTTCAACATGCCGAGTTCAAACAACAACGTGTCATTTGTGGCTGGGATTACTCGGACGAGGCTTTGCAAATGTTCATCGAAAAGCAGAAGAAGAAACTCAAATCCCTGTTCTGGATCATGATCAAGCAGAAAGCGCACGCCAATAGCAAACAAGAGAACGGTGACACTGCCTCCGTCACACAAGATGCGAATGGGCATGCTGCAGACGGCAATGCCGTGTCACCATCGGCTACTTTATTCACTATCCGCGCGGGCCATATCTCTCTTGACTCTTATGCCGAGCCTGCGGATCACGAACTCGCACTTGAAGATAGATCCATCATGACTGTTCAGACATTTTTCATCTTGCCAGAATATCGAACCGGAGGAGTGGGACGGGCGGCAATGGATTTAGTCGAAGTATTAGCGACGCAGGAACCATATGGCAGCCCTCACTGCCATACACTCGCTTTGACTACTGCCAGTAAAAAACATATTGAGATCGATGCCCCTGAATGGAGAGGAGTCTGGAAGAGAGCTGGGCTGGATGTACCGACATTCAGTAACGAAACCTGGTATGAGAAGCTGGGTTATGTCTACTGGAAGGAAGAGACAAGATACAACGCTGTTGGTCTTGATGGCTCACCCTTGCACATAATTGCCTCCTTCATGCGGAAGAGACTTCGATGACGGGGACTCTTAAGATCGATTCTCTGTTACTGTGTGATTGTTCAGGAGACGCCCGAGTATCATAAGAGAGAAATCTCTGCCAGCTTTGCAGTTCGCATACGGATCATATTAACGAATCTAGCTTAATTATAAACATAGATAGGTAGAACGAAATCAATCGAATGACCAGCCTCCAGTGTAGTTCGAGAAGAAATGGTCCGGGTCGTACTTTTGCTTGATTTCCTGCAACTTCGAGTAGGTCGAGAATGTCGTTAGAGGATTCTGATCCTTGTTCGCATCATTGATAAATAGTGGTAACCCTTTCGCATTGCGTGTGGATGTTACCATGTCACGAAAACTGGCTTGGATAGCATTGTATTCTGAGCTCGATAGAAGAGGGCTTGATGAGAGCAGATAGTTGACCCAAAACCAAGGCCCGTCAGGCATTTGCATTGCGTTTCCTCCTTGAGATTTGCTAGCTTCAGTTAGACTGAGAGGGATAGGCTGGAAGTCGAGAGAAGTTAGAACATAGTCGCCTTTATTCTCCTCAGCCCAGGTGCGCCATGCACTCAAAGCGGCTTCATAGCCCCCATCGCCGACCCGGTGTACGCCAACACGGAAGATATTGTGGCCGCGCGACAACTCGGTTGATAGTGGAATAGGCATATTTGCTACCTCTGGGTAGGTCTTTATTCCCATGAGATTTAGCAGGTAGGGAATGCTAGTGAAATCGGCAAAGGCATCGCCCGGATCCGGGCCATCATAGACAAGAAACATGATGACTGCTTGATCCAAATCTAGTTCCAGACTGGGCGTTCCAAGGATCTCGTACGTGCCGATAATGCTTGCTTTGGGATCCTCGTTGTATTGGATAAAGTTCTCGATGGCGGTTGCTACTGCATCAACCTGCTCGAATAGATAGATGACGTTTCCAGCGTAAAATTCTCCTATCGGACGCGTCTGGACAGTGTACTTTGTGACCACCCCATACGCATTCCCACCACCGCCGCGTGAGGTGAAGAAGAGGTCAGAATACTCGGAGGTATTGGACGCAGTGACAATCTCACCGCTAGGTAAGACTATCTCCAATTCCCGAAACGAGTCACAAGCCATACCATACTGAGGAGACAGATAGCTCAGACCACCACCAAGAGCAAGACCAGTGCCGACTCCTGCCAACCTTGCACCAACAACGGTACGGTTGTATTGCTCGTAATAGTCATATAGATCCCCGAACAAACTGCCGGGCTCGTAAGTTGCTAGCGTAGTGTCAGGATCGTATGCCATGCCTGTCATACTTCCCAAATCAATAAGGACACCCGCATCAACTGAGGAGAAGAATGTATTAGGGTTGTGGCCACCAGCTTTGACTGCGAAGCGGCTGCCAGCTGCCCGGACAGCTTGAAGGGTAACGGAGACATCCTGCGCGGAGGATGGATATACGACGCAAGATGGTTCGTATACATCTTGGAGAGTATTCCAATAGTCTGTTCTGCTCTCAATATAGGCCAGGCTCAGGGTATTACTGTTCACTATGGAACTGCCCAAGATTGAAGTCAAGTTGGCACAGGCTACAGGGCCAGGTGCTTCAGCACGAACATCATATGGGACAATGGTCGCAAGACCAATATAATAATACAAAGCACTCCGGACAGTCATATTATAACTGATATACACCCTGTTAGGGTTTTACTCTTCTGTTATCCAACCAAACGTTAGATGTATACAATGATCAGGTCTGTCAACACGAGAAGTGTGAATGTACATACCATACAGACAGAGACGGTGGAAAATAAATCAAAGTCTCCAGTTCATCAAATAATCAGCTTTTCCAAGGGCCTTTTTTCCAATGTAGACCGGGGACATGAAAACTTTATAGCTAATACATCGCTATACCTCTACTACTTGATCATTAGTACGTACCAGATAGTTACCTTCATTCTGTACATCTAGAGCATGCTGTCGATCAGGTTTTGACCAAACTTTCGTAGACAGTAGTTCACATCAACTTTGGACCCAAAAAGTCCGAAAGGGGATATGGAGAGGCATCCCAAATACGCGAGGAATGCAACAACGAATCACAACACCAGATAATATTCACCTTCTCCATCCAATTCCTCGTTAACGATTAGATTGATTTCGTTCCTCTAATTTGTACCTATCAGGAATCGAGCTGTACGGTCTCGAAGTCTCAAGACTTTAAGCTCATTTTTTTCTGGTGTGGGGAACCTGTCCCGGCACATGAGGATCTGCACAAGGTGGGAAATACCGAGGCCGAATTGACTTCGAACCCCCAAACATCTGAAGAAACTCCAAGAAAGCGTTGGATTTAGAACTGGAACGGCTTCGTGGCTGGAAGCCTTAAGCCATGCAGTGTGATACACATAATCAAGCTGTCAAAGTTCGACTATTTTGGGATTGATAGCACTTTAGGTCTCAATTTGAGTAAATGACAAACTTGGAATGATAGGCTCTTCAAACATGCTGTCCGGTGCTCCAGGTTTTATACAGACCCATTGTTAGATTTCTTAAAGTCATCAATGACCGATACTCTTTAGATTCTGATTGATGTAGGCATTCGCAGAAACCCGAAGTCCTATGCACAGTCACTGTTGTGCATTTTTGTAGCAAGGGGTTCGTATTCGGCGTTAATGAAGGCCCATTCAAATCCAAGGAAGAAAATCATGAACTGTGAGACGCCTCGTGAGAATTTCCAAGGCTGACAAGACACTAACAACCACTATGTTTACTTGTTTACCGTGCGATTCGAATTCCGGATTATCGTTCTGGGGACCGACGGACCATTATTGTGACATTATCCCTGTCTCCTATGAAGAGCTAAATAGCACTTGGTCTTCAACTTTTGAACGGCTCAAAACTAGGTAATTAGTGGAATTAGCCCCTCCCTAATCCCGAGTTCTCCTCTTTGATACGTGAGGAGGATCTTACTAGCACATGCACTAACATCGCATTTAGTAAGTGATCTGGAGAAACCAACAAATAAGCTGTGGGGTACTCTACAAGACTCAAAGACTCATCGACGGCGCCGAGGCTCAATGTCAAAGGAAGGATGGGGTAACGCTCGTGGGATTCGAGCATATGCTTCGGATCGAATGGCTCGGCCTCGTGACGCACGATGCTGTGCTACCTGGGCTGTATTGGAATCGACCTCACGATTTGCACATAAACAGAGGGTCGCGCTGGGTTTGAATGGGCTCCTCAAGTCAAACTGGGCTAAAAAATGGTTAACCTCAGGCTTTTGTCTTGCTGGCTTATCAGCCTGTCGATGCCACTGTTGGCTTTCGGCATACCGGTCGTTAGGGACTCAGTACCTGAATACCCGGTTCATGATCCCTTCTATGTACCTCCTGAGGGCTTCGAGTCAACGGCGCCGGGCAGCATTCTGCGTCATCGGATACCACCGTATCCCATAGCAGCATTCGGTTTGGTTCCAATCAATCTGGCGGCATCATACCAGATCTTGTACCGAACGACGAACTCTTTCGGAGATGCAGTGGCCACCGTATCTACCATTCTCGTACCGCATAACGCAGACTTCACCAAGTTGCTGTCTTATCTTTCTTAGCTACCAGTAAAGACTTGCTATAATTAGTAGAAAAATCGGAAGTTTAAAATTTGTAATTTGATGTTATTGTGATTATCCATAGGGTTAGGGTTATCGCTATCATGGGGTAGTTTGTATTCATGTTAGTAATTTGCCTTTGCAATCATTCAATGCTGTCTAGGAATACTATACATACTCTCTTAACGAAAGTGATATCATTGCTATAGCGTTACACTTTGAGATTGGACAGATCTTCAACAAGGTCGCAAAGGACATGGTGACCTTCGAAGCGATTTGAGAGGATATCAAAATTGCCCATCAACACAACATAATCAGATCCTAGACCAGATTCTTATTCATCCAATCAACATAGTTTGAGGCCTTATCCACAGATGCTGGGCAAGATGCCATTGAGGCATCGTCAAAGAAAGGAGAGAAGGACGCTATCAAAGCAAATGATCAGTACTCTGTAGCAAGATCTGAAAATCGAACAATACTAGAACCCCTGGAAATGCCTTCCAATTATTTCCTACCGCCTTGTCAGCTAGCGCGCTAGTGCGGGGATATTTGACGCGCCTGAGATTCGCCTTCGAATAACTTCACTTCTTCTTCTCTCCATCGCCATCTCTCTCACCAACCCCATCTCAAAAATCATCACACAACGAGGTTTTTGGGTCAAATTTTGGGTGTATCAACGTGTTCTACCTGTGCACTGATAAGGTACGTGTTTTTTTCGATGAATTTTATCTGATTTGGGGATGAAATTGGTGGTGTTGTTTTTTGAAGCTGTCTGGGAAGCTGTCCGCGACCGTGGGTCGATATTGCGGCTCAAGCTCAACCGTGGATGGCTTTCCCAGGGTCGCCTGCCAAGCCGGCCAAATTTAAGATTGTGGATCTGACATTCCACTAGTGCGGATCGGGATGCCGAAAAAACCCCCAAAACCAGCCCCACAAGGGTCGAGTCGCGAAACCACCCCAACACCAGCTCCCAAGCGCCGGTCTGAGCGCCGTGAAGCCTTGTCACCCAAAAAAAGACAGAAAGGAGATGCACCACCTGATGATGATTCCGCAGTTTCTGATGCGCACGAACCCCGCACTGACTCCACGGATGGTCCAGAAAACGGCGGCCTTACAATGGAAGAAGTCATGAAGATCTTGGATGACGACGAAGATGATTTCGACTTTGACGATCATTCAAGCGACGAGAATGAGTCTGCAGAGACCATCCGTCAGCTCGTTGTGAAGGTTGAAGGTCTACCAAAGAACATCGCCAATTTAGCAGAGCTTCGGACCTTACTCGCTCAGCTACCACCTGGAGATCTACTGGGGCAGCTAAAATCCTGGACGGCTATCGTCGCTGCTACCCCCAGTATTGGCAATATAGACGTCCTAAAGAACTGGGTGAAAAGCGATTTGTTTAAGGACGATTTCATGTATCTGCTCAAAGGATATATCCTACCCGATGAAGTCCAGACAGATGTTCGCACTCGTGGGGATGATTTCGACACTGTTATGTCCATTATTCTGGAAATGAAGAGCCATCAGAATCGAGCCCTCACAAAGGAAAAGGTTGACCGATCCAAGTGGAAGTATTGTGATTGGCTGGCATCCACCTTGCAGCGCGTCTTCGAACGCAATGAAGGTGACTGTGGTAGCATTTTCGCGGGGGCGAAGGTTGACGACGAGCGGAAATACGTCATATATTTTGCGACAATTCGACAATCACTTAGCGAGGGCTCCAAATCTCGTAGAGATCGCCTTTGGAGTACACTCGGAATCACGACAGATGAAAAGAAGGAACTGATCGACCTATTCCCACACTTGAAGAAATCTTTTGCATCTGTAAGTCAATGGGCACACCCTGATAAAGCCATCCATGGATACCTTTTCCAGGGTCTCTCTCTTATTCAATTTCAATGGATCTACAATCTGACTCAGTTGTTTAGGGCATGAAAGCTGCTCGGGCGGAAGAACGAAAGCTTCTTAACGCTGCCAAAGAAGCGTCGAAAAACCTCACGCCGATGCAGAAAAAGGAATTAGTGAAGAAAGCTAAAGCTACGCGCAAAGCAGCTGCTGTCTCATCACTCGCTAGGGAGATTCGGAATTTCAGAAAGCCAGAGGATGGTGATGAGGAAGACGAGTTGATGGATTCTCTGCTACTCAAAGGCAGCGATGCCTGGAAAGAGGAGTTCAAGCAAGGTGGTCTGGCATGGAAGGAATTGAATCGAACTTCTGAGACATTTGATATCGATGAGCCATATTGGTCTGATTTGTTCGTTAAGAAAGCTTTGGATTCCTTGGAGTCTTACGCAGAGCAAGCAACAGAAGAGGTTCCTTACGTGCCGGATCGAAATTTGACGCTAGCGCCGACCATGGGTCCCAAGGTGGCCAAATTACATCAGGTCTTTGATCCCAACAACCTAGTTCTGCCATCTACTCCCCATCACACCCGGCGCAAGGATCGTGAGGAGACCGAAGCGAATCAAACTCCAGTAAAGCGACTTCATGAGTTGACAGAAGGCGCTGGCATGTACAATACCCTTGCCAGCTTTCTCGAGGAGCGAAACTTTTGGAACGCAGAATTGAATTCGACTGATCAAGAAGCAGACGCAAAAGCCGTGAATACTACAGCCGCATTGATTGTACCCGATGAGACCGCTCAAGTTGCGCTGGCTGAAGTCGACAAAGCGCTTGACAATATCAAATTACAGAGAGAGGACCTTGCAAAGGCTAAGGCTACATTCGGGATCCCTGATGATGCTGATAAGCTCAATGTACCAGGAATGCGACCCAGCAAAGCCGCAACGCATTGGCAACTATTAGCGGCGGACGCAATGGTTGACGCCTTCAAAGATGAGCGAATTACTGGTATATTGCTCTCGGATGATGTGGGTTTGGGAAAGACGTGGTCATGCATTAGCTTCATGCTCAAGGTATGTGATTATCTGACCCTGTGGAAGGTTTCCACAAGGCTTATTCTTTATACTGACTTTGACTAGATCTACAAGAAGCTGCGTGGACCTATCTTGGTTGTGGTCCCTCCTCATTTGATTGATCAATGGGCCGATGAACTTTTCAAAGCCACTGATGTCTTTAAAATCCACGTGTACTACGGCGATGGGCGAGAGAAGACCAGCAAGAACGACATCCAGAATATTGAAAAGTTGACTCGGGACCATGAGGTTTTCAACGGCGAAAATCCCGGCCGTAATGTGATTATTACGTCGTATCCGACCGCTGTTCAACGGAATGGGCTGAAAACACAACGGGGTTGGATGATTACGAAAGGTTTGCCGGTTGACTCCAATGAAAATATCTTGCCCGAACCAGACATCCGCTGGGAAAGGTGTTTGAAGGACAAGCTAGGTGTTCTGGTTCTAGATGAGGTACATCAGATAAGGAATACTGATACCCAGACGTTCAAGACAATGCAATCATTAAGAGCTCAGTTCAATGTTTTGCTGTCCGCGACCCCCTCGTTCAACCACATCGAGGATTTGAAGGGTATGCTGAGTTTTCTCCTCGCAGCAAAGAATGAGGAGCTATGGGATACCCTGAACCCTCCACAGGATTATAATCCCTTCTCCGCTAATGCTGATCCACAATACAAACCTTTACTGTTTACCCTTCGTGGTTTGAATCGGTGGGTATGGAATACCAAGGATGACCCACTGCGTACAGCAGTCTCATTGATGACAGTGTGGCAAGAATGTGTCATTAGGCGCACAGTAAACTCTCGGATTCCATTCATTGATGGCAACCTTATCGGAGAGAACATTCCGCCTGCCATCCGGAAAGTGGTAACATGCAGCTTCACCCCAATCGAACAGGCTCAATACAATAGCTTCTCTGCACCTCCTTTGGCTAATTTGGTGGAACGGACTGCCAAGGGCGGATGTGTGTGGCGCATGGACCAGTTCCGCATGTTAACTTTACTCAACACATGGATTGGATCGCAGTATACACATCAGCATCTCACTGCAAGAAGTTCCACCAACCTAGCAAAACTGTTGAATGAACAGGGTAAGCTGGGCAAAATGTTAGCTCATAAAGCCCTTCAACAATCCCAGAAGGTGATCAAATTATTGATTGCGAAGGCCGAGAGGGAAAAGAAAGATACTAAGACCCTTGTGGATGCCATCCACGACCTCCCTAAGGATGCCAAAGACCTTGATTCCTTCGTCGCACTTTGCGCCTTACTTCACGGGGCGCCGAAGATCCGAGAATGGCTGAATCGAGTCCGCTTGGAAGTTCATCACTTACAGGAGAAGTCCATTGTGTGGTGTTCCAATCCTGGACAACAGTTTCTTGCTGCTGCTGTTCTTGATCTGGCTGGTATTTGTTGCGAGGTATATCACGCGGATCTGACTAGCGCTCAGCGCTCACAGTTGATTAAGCGATTTACAGAAGATCCCAAGTCCCCCATGGTGATGGTTTGCTCTTATTACGTGAATAGCGCGGGTTGTAACTTGCAGCCCTTATGCCGTAATGTCCATCTCCTGTGCACTCCTATGGGGTTGCCAATTGCTGCTCAAGCAATTGGTCGTGTGCGTCGCCTCGGACAGACGAAGATTGTGAAGGTCTACGAATATCATCTTGAGAAGTCATTTGACGAAGACTTGATTTCTCGTAATATTTCCAAAGCAATCCCCGCTCTCGCTCTCTCCCTCAACGACGCTAATTGGAAATTCCAACTTGATTCGAAGGCTAAAGGAGGGGTTACAATGCCTCCATATCTTCTTAATCGCGACCAAACTATTTCAGACGTGGATGATGTTTGGCTACCCTATCTCCGCGAGACTGACTTTGTGGCTCCTGAGGCGTTTTTGACAATCATGTTACGCGCTCAGTCCAATACAACAGCTTTCAAACGACCCAATGACCAAATGCCAGATGCCATTGAAAAGCTTTTGTCATACTATCACCCTGCCAAATTCCCAGAGGGTTGCAAAACTACATTAGATATCTACTATCTTCCTGTGGCTGATTTGAAAACCTGGCTGGAAAAGACTGTGACTGAGGATGAGTCCAACATTCTACAAGAGAAGGGTGAAACTCTGGATAATATGTGATCTGGACCTTGATGTTTTGGTGAGCTATATGCCTTGTGGATACCTTCCACAGGGTCACTTCGCTCATTTACTTTGTACTCTAGTTTTACGAAACGACTGCAACGACGCATAAATCTATGCAATAGAATCAAAAGAATGGTTCCTTTTGAATGACATTTTCTTTATTGTAATAATCAGATAACTATGCTTACACTGTGGCTCTTAATACAGGGCTGCCAGTGGGCTCCCACCTGAGCAACTGCCTTGGGCCATGATATTGCACCAGCATGTCGCCTCAAAAGAAGTACGTTGTAATAATATATCCTATTTATATTCTGTATATATCTATGTCTAGGTAGTTTACATCCACTTCGTAACTTCTGAAATAAATATAACAATGATGGCCAGTGACCCTGAGAGTTCCTTCCATGGAAGGCATCCCCAGGGCTCTTATTTTACCTACTCCGTCAGCTAACCATATTTCCCCTCATAAAATGTTCACTTCTCAATATAATATTGACTTGTTAGATCTGCTTGGCGTGTTTCAATTGATTCATGAGTGCAACATGCGCCATAAGACCAAGTTTCTCCTGTTCTAGACAAATGAAGGTCTACTCCTTTTTCTTGTAAAGCTCTTGGCGTAGCTTGATTTCGTTCTCATTCATGAATCTTCCATTTTCCTTGTAGAAAAGTTTGCAGTCGTTGCAGCACCTCTTGTCGTTGACGAGATGACGGAACGTTTTCAACTGGGTCCAGGGAATGAGGCAGGATTGACATGCCTTTATGGAACTCAAATGGCGGTATCGTTTCAATTGCTTCAGTTCTGCTGCTGTGCGCCATCTGGTATTGTTCTTATAGAAACGAGCACAAGGTGTGCAACACCATTTGCCACCTTTAAATTGTTTCTGCCTTGGTTTAAGCTCGAGGTCACATTCTTGACATTTAATAATATGTGCCGGAGCTTTGGACGCGCGCTTCTTGATAGGTGCTGGTTCCTTGCGGTTCTTGATATCTTCTGGTGTTGGAAGATGGTGGTGGGAACGGTAGAAGTTCCGGCAATCCATGCAACACCATTTGTCTTCAATATAGTGTCTGCGGATCCTGTCATTGCGTCTCAACGCAATCGCCCGAAAGTCGGCATTGCAAATTTCACATGAAGCGTGGGAATCTGCGTCTTTCCGATGAGCAGCATAGATTGGCCTTTGTCTGATCTCATCTTGGGTTGGGAGTCTCTTATACCTGCCTCTGAACGTCCTGCAGTCCTTACAAAGATATCCTTTGCTGGGGTCGTTGGAGTCAAATAGTCCCCGACTCGTTTTGCCTGGTAAATGATGGCTGGGATAGGTCATTGCTTGGCACGCGCAACAGGGGAGATCGAGGTGTGACCAAGGGTGTGGCATTGATTGGCATACAGACAATGCCAAGTTGAGTCCGAACAGCGGTGAAACAATGCCCAAAGTTTCTGAGAAGTCATCAAGTGCATGATACATTTGTTTTGGGTTGAATTTGTTGGTAAATCCTGGGTATTTGATCGTTCCGAAAAGTATCATAAACAGGCTTTCTAGCAGAACGAGATATCTGGTGTCCAAAGTATCATCGAAAATTGCTAGAATCTTGTAGCAAGACGTGTCATCAGTATGAATTGCATGCCGATAGTGTTGTGAACTGCGAAGGATCTTTGGTAGCTTCAGTCCCCTTTTTGCTCTGTCGATTATTCCGTCATGGACCTCCAAGCGACGCTCAATGTACTGAGAAAAGCCCACGTACGCCATTGTTCTCAACATTCCTCGATATTCACGTTGGAGTAAATGGATGTAGACACCTCTACTTTGAACTTCTTTGGCGTCTGAAAGAGACACCAGGTCATCGAATGACCAATGGTCGTTCTGGAAGAGGGCCTGCACATGTTGAGGTATAGCCTTGAGATAATCATCCAGCACCTGGTCAATGTTTGATTCGATCTCACCCAAAAGGGTTCGAAAGGCACCTGTGTCTCTACCAAGTTCACATGTTCCACCCCATGCAACAAGATCGACGAGGATGTTGCGGATTGTATGAGCGAATGGTTGTCCCTGAGAACGAATACGTCCATGAGTTACGTCGCGTGTGCTTGGAGATTCTTCACGTTGGCTTTTCTCAATGGTGAATTCATCCTCGTCGGTCTCATCGAATTCCAGACCTTCCTGAATGCAGGCAGCGAGGAAAAGGTCTTCCGTGTCATCGATCAGGTCGCTGGCAGACAGGTCGGAGATTAGGTCGACCTCCTCCATTGGTGAATTGGTGAATTGGTGAATTGGCGGATCGCAGGCAAGCTGTTTAGATTCTAGGCTTCGATTATGCTGTACGAGATGTTGTTGTGGAATTGAGAAACTACGAATCTGCAGAAAAGCAGGTGGGGTGTGTAGGCTTCGTGGGATCGTGCCTTCCCGATTAGGTCACACCTCACCGGGCGTGTCAAGTCGCTCCTTCCTCCTCAATCATACTACTGGGCATTGCATCTTCATTCTAAAAATCTTCAGGAAGGTATCAACCCTAACCCTTGACGCCTTGCTATCATCCACGTCCACTGATGTACAATGGTATGAATAGACTATTATGACCTGATAGACCCTGGGGAAGGCTTCCACGGACCCTGATTCCTCTTATATCCATGAGGAAATAAAATATAAAAAGTACTAGATCACGGAATATCACAGTATGTAAAGAAATTGTTGGTTTGGACAGTTTAAGTCTCCGTTTTAAGTGATATGCGAATAGCTTCAATTGCATCCCACATAATTTCGGTAGATTAGTCAGCCCACGGCCAGGTAACTGACAGACCAACCACTAAATTTACCACCCCATTAATAACAGGGTCCTGTTTTTGACCGTACGGTATATTTCTTGGTTTGTCAGTAACTAACCAGTTAAGTAGGCTAGCTCAGACGCGAGTCTTAATCGTTTTCTGACGAGATAGTGGCTCAAGACGCTGCCAACCCTAACTGTTCGCCATCTTATGCCTTCCAGCTAGAAGCTGCCACGGATGGGGCCCTTGGTCTCATCATGCCTCAACTGGAATTAGTTTTCATCACAGCTGCTCTCGAGAAGGGTTGGGTAGTCACCGTACCCGATCATCTTGGTACAAAGTCTGCATTTTTGGCCAACAACCTTTCTGGTCATGCCACTCTCGACAACATCCGAGCAGCACTAGCATCGACAGAGTTCACAAACATCTCGAAAGATGCCACCGTCACCATGTGGGGATATTCCGGTGGCAGTTTGGCAAGCGGATTTGCTGCTGAGCTGCAGCCAACTTATGCTCCAGAGCTAAACATTGCCGGCGCTGCTCTTGGAGGAACTGTACCGCAGATCCTTCCTGTGGTATATGCCACGAACAAGGGCTTGTTTACCGGACTGATTCCCTCTGGAATTCAAGGTTTGGCCAATGAGTATCCAAGTGCCGCCCAGCTGATTGCCGACAATGTGCTGCCCTCCAAAGCTGCTGCGTTCAACAAAACACAAAGTCTCTGTCTGACGGGTGATATAACCACTTATCTCGGCCAGGATGTCTTTTCGTACGTCAGTGATCCCAATATTTTCACCGAGCCTACGGCCACTGCGTTACTCAACGCCAATGCGATGGGTCAACATGTGCCGGAAATACCACTGTACATCTATAAATCCGCCGGGGATGAGATAAGCCCGGTCAACAACACTGACGATCTGGTCTCGCAAATTTACTGTCCTGGAGGTGCAAACGTACAGTATTTGCGTGATGAGTTGTCGGAACATGCGACTATGGCTATTCTTGGTGCGCCAGATGCATTTATCTGGTTGGAAGATCGTATGAATGGGGTGCCAGTAGACGCGGGTTGTTCGCAATCCACTGTTCTCACGAGTTTGACAGATCCGAATACTCTGCTGGCTCTGGGAGTTGACATTGTCAATGTTTTACTGTCTCTTCTCGCCGTGCCTATCGGACCTATTATGATTGGGTGATCTGGTACAATCTGGACTATGCTTCAACATTATTGTCATGGCGGTATTCAGACTTTAATGTAGCCTTCGATAGCTACGAATACGATCATATCTTTGGGCAGATCAGACATATTGATAGCTACTCAGGTAAAAATCAAACGCCAGTAAAATTAAAGCAAGGAATCTGTGTCAATTACCCCTAGGCTACAACAACGTAGGAATATCCACTGAATCCCTTTCAATGCCACCACAAACCAAGATCCATGAATCTTAATGGGGCCTAAACAATGTTTGCCATGTTTGAAACGTTTGATTACTCCAGGTCACTTTGCCAAACTCGGGATCGGCGATTTTTTAGGGCTGACTCGATACGATCCTTGCTGTTTGTCTGGTTTGACCTGTATGTCTTGCACTCCTAATTAGGAAAACCGATCAGGAGGACTTCCCAGCATAGATTTCGAGCGAGCAGAAAGAGGGGAACCATCACTGTTTGTCGGAAAATTATTGCTGCTACTAGCGACTTAACATTAAAAGGTCATGTAACTTTCAAAAGCTTAAATGATGGCCAACAACTCTCGTTTTTTTTTTCGCAATGATATCTCACTATTTGTTTCATACTCCATACAAGAGTACATTATCAAGCCTATCTAGATTGATATACCGTCGTCTACAACCGTTAACATACTGCGACACGATGACCCAAACCAGATCCCTCGGAACCATGAAAGCCGTCGTGGTCCACGAACCCGGCGGTCCAGAAGCCCTCAAGATCGAAACACGAGAAATACCCCAACCCAAAGCGAACGAAGTCCTCATCCGAGTCAAAGCCTTCGGTCTCAACCGGTCAGAGAAATGGACCCGTCAAGGCCGCTCACCCAACGTCCAGTTCCCGAGAATACTCGGCATCGAAGCCACCGGTATCGTCGAGGAAGCACCAAATGGCGAATTCGAGAAGGGACAAATCGTCATGACGGCAATGGGTGGGATGGGTCTTTTCTTCGACGGAGGATATGCGGAGTATACTGTTGTTCCGTCGAATCAGGTGCAGGCTATTACAACTCCGACTAAGCTGGGTTGGGAGGTGCTTGGTGCGTTGCCTGAGATGTTGCAGGTTTCGTATGGATGTATCCATAGATCACTAGAGGTGAAAAGCGGAGATCGTGTATTGATTAGAGGAGGAACTACTTCTATTGGGCTCACTTCTATTACGCTTGCAAAGAACTTGGGTGCACATGTGACAGCGACAAGCCGACGGCCAGATCGTGAATCCATGCTTCGCGAACATGGCGCTGACGAATTTCTCCTCGAAGATGGAGATCTGGCGGCACAGTTGGCTGCGAAGGAGTTCAACCTGAAATTCAACAAGATACTGGAAATGGTCGGGGCTGCTACTTTGAAAGATAGCCTGAAATGCATCGACCAAGACGGCACTCTCTGCGTGGCAGGAAGAGTCGGAAATGAATGGGTCGTCAAGGATCTAAACGTCTTGTCCGACATACCATGGGGTTCAAAGCTTACTGTGTATGGTGGAATGACTCCGGAGTTCATGTCGACTCCTCTCGATGACCTGATCCAGCAGATTGAGAATGGCAGCTTGAAGGTGAAGATAGGCAGGACCTTTCATATTGATCAAATTGTGGAAGCTCATCGCTGTATGGAAGACAGTGCTGCTGAAGGAAAGATTGTGGTCTTGACTGAGTAGCTTGGATGATGCTGTTGCCCAGGTGGGTATCAACATATGTGGACTATGTACCTAGATTGACTATAACTGAGAGAACTTCTGCCCTCTCAATAACACATATTTACAAAGGTAACGATACCACTTGCCCAAAAGAACCATCAATGCTAGACTCCGACCGAGAACATCATGTAGGATTATTCCTTGATTTCCTTCTTGTGGAATACATCTTTCTTGCAGTCAGTAGCTAATGACAACTTGCGTATCAAGCGGCATGAGACTTACTCGGCACTTCTGGCATCCACGAGACTCGATCCTTACAGAAAAACTCTCCTTTCGGAGGCAAAGCCTCTGGATCATCCAATGAACCCACAACAATATACCGAAACTTATCCTTCACTGCTTCCTACACAATAGATTTCAGTCCCCCTAACACCACAACGGAAAGAGAGAAACTCACCCCATACTCAAGAATAAAGCTCCCGCAATTATTGCAAAACTCCCTATTGATTACCATACCCGACCCATTATCCGCCGAATGCTCCTTTGTCTTGCCCTGAGTAATCCTCAGAGCGTCCTTGGGTATCTTTGCGGTAAGTCCATAGTTTGTCCCGAATGCTTTCTTGCAATTCCGACAATGGCACAACGACGTGCGAGCATCGTCGGGAGAATTGAGCGAGACTTCGTATTTGATGTTTTTGCAGTAGCAGGAGCCCGTTAGAGTTGTCATTTTTCTGGTGAGTTGTGACAGTGATGTTGATGTCAAGAGTAAGGGGGGAGTTGGGTTTGCTCTTAGTGTTTGTTGGGGGAGGTGTCTGGATAGAGCGGCGAGGCGATTCATTAACAGATTTGATGTGGAAAAGAGCTTGAAGCTATACGTGATGAGATCTTTCAAGTCGATATTTGATGGATGTATTTATACTATTTCTGATAGAAAAGGAGAAACCTGCTGCTTCGCAGATTATGGAGGCTTGACGTCATAGCATTGTCGTGTGCCTGTATTAGGGTTAGGGCTGTAGTCAGCGCGTTTTGATATAGAAGAAACTAAGTAACTCGTTGTTGATTACACGAACCGTGTAGCTGCTACAACAGCTGAGAAATCGTCCGAGTAATTCACACTTCTATACATAAAAGTAGAAAAGTCCAATGTCAGGGACGAAAAGGGGGCGTTCAACATGAAAGGTAAGAGGCATCACGTGCTTTCCATAGCCCTATCCTCAAAGAATTCCAGGATACTCACTCGTACGATAGTGAGGATCATCGTTTCGCGGGAGGATCTTCGGATAACGGATCGATTTTGGGGGGGTTATTAGTGTCGACTATCACTTTAACGGGCCATGAACGTAGCGGCAACTTCACAAGTCAACCGGTGTTGATGTGAAATGGTGTCGTGGAGGACCTCAAATGATGGTCAACATTAAGCCCGATAGTTCATACGGATCTTGAATAGTCTTGCTTCAAAATCATAATCAATCAACGTCGATATACTTATCTCTCTATGGACACTTCCAAAATGGGTAAAATACTCGCACGGAAATCGTTGGCTGCCCAGCAGCACAAATATGTACAAAACTGCAATCGAAAACAGGACAATCAAACGAGGCGAAGACGACGTGACATCCTACAATAGTTGTAGTACGGAAAAGAACACAGTCGAATAAAAAGTCAGGAGCGAATCAACAAAATAGTATAACTCCAAACACCAATGCAATTGAGATAAAGCTGTGTCATTTCAACAGGCACTCGTGGTATCATATCGTTAAGAACGTTGTCAATAGCCGCTTAATTCTGTATTTTAGAGACTCGTTTTGCCGTCCCAATGTGTGTATTATGTACTTTTGTTGCAAACTTAAGACTCGTCAAGGTTTCCCCAAGATGTGCCTGCAGGGGACTGACCATGACGAACATTAGCGTCTTAGAGTTGCCACCCAACGAGAATTGTAACAGATAAGTAAGCTGGAAATCTGTTAGCTTTGTAAAGATATACAGGCAGGATCAATACAAACCTTGCTGTTTCTGTATGGAATGTGTCCACCTTCCTTGCCTGAGCCTAATGCGCCAATAACATCTCCGAGGCAGCTCAGACTTCGGTTGATATTCTGCGTCTCCTTCAAACGATCGCCAGTTGCGCCGCTGTGACTGAGTCGCTCACTACCAGCGAGGTCAACCAGGTTGAGTGTTCCTTCACACCGTTCCCCAGTAATCTTGTTGTGACCGATGAGCCGCAGAATAAACACGGAATGTGACCTGGAGGATCTTTCATTTGCTTTTGTTGCTGCGACAGAACGATTGGCGGCAGCTCGCTTGAGAATGGACTCAACCATCTCGGGAGAATCGAGGGTGACCGTATTGACATCTGTAATCGTGGTTTTGCACCTCTGCATGTCGTGCCGGATTTCATGTTTCTTCTTATCCAAATCGTCGGCCTTTCCAAGAAGATCATTCAAATTTTCGTTGTAAACTTCGACAAAATTGCCTTCCATGGTGTAAGTCCATCCCTTTTCTTCCAAGCTTTTGGCGGTGTCGTAAATTTGGTGTACTGCGCGTGGAATCATGCCATCTTCAGACGACATTGTGTGTGTCTTTCCACTACCAGTCTGTCCATAGCAGAAAATGCACACATTGTAGCCGTCGAGAGCGCTCTGAACTAGTTGGCTAATTTCTTCAAACACGTCGGCGTTCTGATTACTAGGTCCAAAGACACGATCAAAGGAAAATGCGTTTTGTTTTCGAGAAACTGTTCCCAGACTGCTTCTCTCTTCAGGTCCCATCACTGCAATCTCCTTGCAGTCTTCTGCATCGTCGGGAAATGCGATTTGGGCAATATCAGACTGGGGCTCGAAGTCGAGAGGTGGCCGAACACGACAGAAGACACGAATATTGCCCTTCAATTCTTGCACCTGATTGTGTAGTTTGCGTCGAAGTGTCTCTTCCTTGCGTAGTTTCTCTTTTGCTTCATTCGTCTCAGCAAGAGCGTCTTCTAACTGTTTCTGTAAGCGCTCAAACGCTTGAGACTGTTCCTGACTTCCAGATTCCAGGAATTCAATCCTTGCTTTCAGAGCGCGAATTGAGGACTCCAAAATCAAAGTATTGCTACTCGAGGTATCCAAATTGCCACGGAGTTCTCGGTTCTTCGATTTCTCGGCCTCGATATCGTCATGCGCGGCACGCAAGTCACGCTGAAGAGCTTCGATATGCCGATCTTTGTTTGCCACTTCTAAATGAACTTTTTGCGTGTCGAGGGCGTTCTGCGAAGTTACTTGGCTGATTTCTCGTTGGTAGGTACTGCGTTCGTTGTCAAGCTCTCTCTCATGGCGCCGTCGAAGGTCTTCGATTTCGTTTTGATGTTGAGAAATCAAACGTTGCAATTGCTTCTGAGCTTCCTCGCGCACAGCATCAGTTTCTATGCGCAAACGTTGCTCGTGCTCGTCCGTGGCAATCTCATGCTCAGTTTCTGCGATTTTGAGCGCTTCCTCGGCAGTTGAAAGTTTACTTTTCATCGTTTCCATCTCGATTCGCAGCGTGCAATTGTTGGCCATAATTTCGTCCCGGTTCTTTTCGAGATCCTCCACTGGGAACTGTCAGCGAGGATCTTCTATCGTCGTGAAAATACGTACCTCGTGATTTGTATAAATTGATCGCATCCTTCATAACATCGCTGTTCTGGCCAACTTGGGATATTTTGCTGAAGAATGTGTCCGCGAAAGTTTCGAGTTCCTGCAGCCTGGTGTCATGCTCCCAGGCTTTTAATTGAGAAGACTTGGTTAGAAACGGTACTATAGATGGCGTTTTTTGAGGAGACTTGGGCTTGCGAAGGGACGGGGTATGTGTCAATTGGGATATAGATTTTGCCTGGCGTTGGGGTATTCTTGTATTTCCAGAGCGCAAGGGGACCTTGCGCGCTTTGTTTGCCAGCGTAGCTTGTTCATTTGGGGCATCCTTGGGTTCCGACAGGGAGAGCTTGCTCATAAGGGTACTTATTGAGGGATCTCTGCGTTGTGGAGGCGGGCCATCGGGAGTGTGAGATGGGCTAGGAGATGGGGTCCATTGTATCGTGCAGTTCATGTATTTATCGTATGATCCAGGGGTGACTTGATAAGACTTTGAGAAAATTTGCCTACCCTTTCTTTTGCCTAGCACACTGCTCGGTGATTCCTCTTCATGGGTATCGAGTGAAGTGTATGGTCGTGCGATGGAGGATGCGCCAGCTCTCCGCTGGCCCATAGACGTCTGAGGTCTTGAAGTTGCTGCTCGAGAGCCCGACCCGACAGTCTGAGAAAACGAGGAGGCCGATGTTGTTCTGGACTGGGTCGTTCGGGCAGAGACCGACGAGGAAAAAGAGTTTGTTCTGGCGTGAGTACGTGGGGGACCATTGGGTATTCTGGAGGTGGAAGCGGATGGTTGATGGGTCGGCGCTTCTGCGATGAGTTAGGCACCAAGCATAACTAAAGATACAACATTGAAACACACTCGCAATGCCTGAGGGCTTGGTTCCAGATGTCGCAAACCCTGGGGCTTTCAAACCAGATCGCGAGTTTGTTTTTGCTGGATTCATCTCAGCTAAACCAGCCTGTGGCATTCGCAATTTGCTAGTTGGGCGAGGTTCCATCTGCAATTTGTAATACTCGTTAATCGCTGCCATTGAACCACGAGTATCGAACATACGTTGACTGAATTCTCATCCATGAGAGTTCTGGGCGGTGCGAAACAATGCGGGGAGCAGAAATCAGCGGTTTGGCGTCAAGACGATTGAAAACAACGCTACAGCAGCATCACACAAGACTGTAGCTATAGCGTGAGTAATAAGCCTGTCAAAACATGAGCCAGTTCACCTCTAGGCCAGCAGATTTGACGTCGAAGTTGGTCGTATTGGTCGCTGTAGGTGACAGAGATGCGATGCAGTCCGAGAGTGTAAATTGAACGAGATCAACAAACGGGCGTCTGAAGCTAGGGAAGGCGGTTACCCGGAGAAACCATGTAAACAAACGGATGGCCTTAGTCAGCACCCGTTCAGGCAAACAGCTTGAGCCTTGTCTTGCTGCCTTGGCGCCTCAGGCCAGCAGAGGGGCATGCTCAGCCGTTTGACTAGTCCTCTTTGGGAAGCCCTGAGGTCGTTACCCACGTGATCGCAAATTTGCGAGTCGCTCTCTACTTCCTATACAAATTGATTGCGGATATATAGCATAAACCAAGTAATTAATAGTCAATTCTGTATAATTTTGTTATCAACTGTCTAGTGTATACGTAGTGTCTAAGACTTATTGCTGCGCGGCAACTACGTAGGTGGTGGGCTTAGACCCCTGCCTCGACTCTGGCGCCAACTTATCTGCAGCGAAGGCTGAGACTCTCCAAGCTTGCTCCTTTGTACACACAATCTCTCTAACCTCAATTGCGTCTCAAGGTCCTGGTGACCGCTTTCTCCTTTTCTGTTCGTCAATTTACCTGTTACTGTTTCCACCATCATGTCTGGCCGTTTCGTCCGCTCGTCGAAGTATCGTGAGTGCTGTCGCTGCTGCCCCGTTCCCTCGCACACGAGCTAATGATCTCTCTCCTGAGTAGGACACGTTTTTGGCCAACCCACAAGACGAGTACGCCTAGATTCGACAGACTCACTATACGAATGAATTGGACGATCACTCATCTTCTATGAATAGGAACAATGCTATGATAACTTGCGAGTGTCCCGCAATGCATGGGATACCAACCTGCTCAAAGTGTGACACCGAAGGCTGCCATATTATTCGACATCGCTAATCGCGTAACAGGTCAACCCCCAATACCTAGCAGTCAACTGGGAGGCCGGCGGTGGTGGTGCCTTTGCAGTCATCCCTCTTGAAGAGCGAGGAAAACTCCCCGAGAAGATCCCATTGTTCCGAGGACACACAGCCGCCGTTCTCGATACCGATTGGTAGGCGCTCCAAAAACAAACATACAATGACCATCACGAAGCTGACGGGACCGTTAGGAATCCTTTCAATGACTCGTTGATTGCATCCGGTGCCGACGATGGCAAGGTAAATTATGTCTCTTCATGATTAACCGTTCATTCGCTAAGATAACAGATCTTTCTCTGGCGTGTGCCCGACGACTTCACCGTTCGCCCCGACGTTGATGCCGACCAGGTTCAGGACATCTCCCCTGTCGGAAAACTTAGCGGACACCCCAAGTCAGTAGCTGCGGGTCATTTCAATTGCATGCATCACGGCTAACAGCCAGTATAGAAAGGTCGGACACGTCTTATTCAACCCCGCCGCCGAGAACGTGCTTGCGACAGCATCGGGAGATTACACGATCAAGATTTGGGACATTGAAGCTGGTGCCGCCAAATATACGTTGAAAATAGGTGATATCGTACAGTCTCAGTCTTGGAGCGCCAATGGATCACTGCTCGTGACAACATCCCGTGACAAGAAATTGAGACTTTGGGATGTTCGTCAAGAGCGCCCTGCCCAGGAAACTGCAGGTCACTCCGGAGCCAAAAACAGCCGAGCTGTATGGATGGGCGAACATGACCGCATCGTCACCACCGGTTTCTCCAAGATGAGTGATCGTCAGCTTGCTCTCTGGGATGTTCGTGCGGTGCGTGAACCCATTAGTGGATTCAAGACTCTGGACTCTATTTCTGGTGTCTGTGTTCCCTTCTGGGATGAGGGTACTCAATGTCTATACTTGGCTGGTAAAGGGTGAGTTATTACATCTCAGTACTGCGTCCGTATAGCTCGTTTTGTGACTGACCAATTTAGTGATGGCAACATCCGCTACTTCGAGTACGAAAACGACAAATTCGAGTTCCTTTCCGAATATAAATCCGGCGACCCCCAACGAGGACTTGCTTTCATGCCCAAGCGCGGTGTCAACATTCACCAAAATGAAGTCGTCCGAATCTATAAATCCGTGGCAGATTCTTATATCGAGCCTATATCTTTCATCGTGCCTCGTCGGTCTGAAAACTTCCAGGACGATATCTACCCTCCTACCACCGGTATCACGCCTGCCATGAGCTCCTCCGAGTGGCAAGCTGGCAAGGAGGCTATCCCTTCCAAGATCTCCATGGAGGGTATCTACGATGGTACTGGACTCAAGGAGGTAACCCCAACTCAATCCAAGCCAACATCTACCACCACCGCCGATGCGCCAAAGCCGGCTGAGGCCGTCAAGCCTGCAGTTGCTGAACCTGTCCGCGCTGAGCCTACCCCAGCCGTGGTGCGACCCGCTCCCTCAATGAAGGATCAAGGTGCCTCGATGGCCGCAATGGTCGACAAATTCGCGGACGACAAAGATGAGAAGGAAGAAGAGATTGACAATACATCCAGCTTCGAAGAAGTTACCAAATCCGTGGAGCGGGCGGCCGCCACGCCTGTCATCACGAAGTCCCCAACATCTCCAATCAAAGAAAAGGAGGCTACAACCCCTGTGGCCTCTACACCAACCATCGAAACACCTAAAACTATCTCCCAGAACCCTACTTCCACCTCGAACTCTGTGTCTGACGACATTGCTGAAATCAAGGCCTTGATCGCTCAACAGACCAAGACCATCGCATCCCAAGCCGAACAGATGCAAAGTCTCACTGCAGAGATTGAATCCCTCAAAGCCAAACTCAACAACTAGATTGCCCTTAGGGTGCCCTTAAGCTACTTGATCGGAATTCTGTCCTTGTATCTTGAGTGAGCTGTACAGGAGAAAAAAAGCAAAACTCTCTCACATGAAAGTCGCAGATGGGGCGTGGAAATTTCTTCTCTTCTCTTCAAATTGGTGTCTGGAATATCCTGGTTCTTCTGTTCTTTTCGCGTTTGGTTTTTCTGTGTGTGTAAAGTCGAAGCAAGCGTTCCACTTGGGTGCTGAAAGGAAAATATGTGTATCACGCTATCAATATCAATATCAATATATCAACATACTACAAGGATCTATTAATACCTAGGTATCAACGAGGAAGAAGGTAGAGGCCATATAACTAGTTGGGGTACCTATGTAGCAGAAGATGATCCGGTTTACCGTCAAAATACTGCCTTCTTTTCAGTCGCAGAGAGGCACCAGACTTTTATGATATCGAGACCGCTTAAGCCTACAGATGTATGAATAGGAGTGATGGCTTGTAAATTGGGATAACTATGGAAACTTGACTAAAAACACGCCTATATCAACCATACAAATATCGTTCGTCTAACGGAAGCCCCTTTTCAAAAGGGACTCAAAACACTCTACATGTTACTGCTCGACATGGGTTGGAGCGGGTCCTGCATGCGGTCGTCCTTCCGGTTCTTCACCTGAATCAGAATGCATGTCATCTTGTTGCGCAACAAGCTTTGGGAGCAAATGGACTACACACATGGAGCAATACTGCTGTGCATGTTGCTGAGTAATTCAGTACTATGCGTTTGTCTCAGTTGCTCAGGCTCTAGCTGGTCGGCGCTTGCTATAAGCGTTTTCATTGAAGGCGAATGGCGTGGCCAACGACGGAAAATCTGGCACAGTCTTGTCCCTATTTGCTTCCTTTAAGCGAGCGATGTTGAGGCGACACAACTCGCCACTGACTTTGCCGTAGTGGATGCAAAGTCATCGGGCCAAACTGGAAAAAACAGCGGACGCGGCGTCAGGGTTGTGAAGATCTTAGACTTGGCAATCAGGTAGGCCATGTCCTCTGCGTCAATGATTTGGCACACATCTTTGAAGTGTTCTCTGAACCAGCGCATCACACTTGCGAACAGATCAAAGGACGGCTTGGGGTGGTGGCATGCGAACGCTGTGGTCAGTTGGCTGGCCACGAGCGTTGCCCGCCCCCACGGGAATGAAGTGATTGTTTGGATCCATTCTTGCCAGCCGCCGTGTTTTAAAAGAGGAAGCCATGTGGTGACTGAGGTGTTGCTTGGGAGGATCCCATTTAAGAAATCGACAAACGACTTTTGACTTGAGAGGATGGCTCTTCTAGCCTCGGTGGTGATGACGTTCCATGACCTGTGTACGATAGCCATATCGTCCCCAAAAGAGTTCTTCTGCTTTGCAGTGTCGATATTGCATCGTAACCTGACAAGAGACAGAGGATGGTCAGTTAGAAACTCTGCAGAGTAAAACTCGACGGGCCACATGGCAGACTAGAATCATTTGTCAGTACATTCTAATAGTTTTGGAAGCCAAACAACTTACCATGTTCGTTTTGTCCAAGCCAGAGTCCCGAAAGACACCGGTGGTGGCTTGCACAGCCAGCCCGTTAATTTTCATCACCGCTGCTCGTCGATGCTGCCCGCTTTCCAGCTTGATCACGGAACCAGAGACGTCGATGATGGCTAGATCAGTGGGAGACCTTGCGTCAAAATTTTTGAGTAGATGGCGTTTGTCGGCTGGAACGGATTTCATTAATGCCTCTATGACGCTGTCAGCTGCGCTAGCCTGGCATCTGTTGATGACATCAAAGCGACGATCACTTTGTCTGATATGTGTGGTCAAGGCATCGACATGCTTCTCCATCAGCGATCGATTAGCTTCAAGGCCTCGGCCCCAACAAGGGTCGAGGCTGCCAATGTCGACCAATGCAACAAATCGAAGTCCGTCTTTGAGGCTGGCTGCCTCCAAATCTGGCACGACTGATTCGCTGGCAGCGATGGAGCGACGTTTGCGAGGTCGGGCAAATCCATCTGTGTCCACTGAATCATCCAATACTAGACCTGCAAAGGGATTGCTAGATGCAGGTGCGGTTTCAGCTCCAGATGGAGAAGCCATTTCCGCCTGTGGTGAGATCGACTTCGCAGACGGCAACAGTGAGGATTCAGAAAACAACAGAGAGGTACGGATTTCAAATTCTCGGGAGTATGAGCCAGATGAGCAAGTGCAACAGGGGCAACAAAAACCAGGGAAATGATCTCACAAACAGAGACCACGCGGGACAGACATAGAGACGTAAAGATGGGGATACGAAGAATTGTGACGGTCCAGAGTGTAGAATTCCAGAGATTGGGGAAGGAAAAGTGTAAAGGTGAAGAGGTGCAGAGGAGAAAAGAAAAAGAGCTGTCGAGGGCGTCTTCGAGGAGCAAAGGGAGGGGCAGGCAATGTCGATATCACATGACGAAATTTCTGCTGCGCCCGGCAGAGTTCGCATGAGAATCAAAACAATGAAGGTCGTTTGATATTGAAAGATTTGCTGGGCGTCTGACCAGGGCAAACGAAAATCCAGTTATCAGGAGGCTGGTGACAGGGAGTCAGACAACCCCTTTGTTGGAAGTATCATATGAAGACCGGTGGCGCAGAAGAGAAGGCAAAGCCGGGTATAGAAGCCACTACCACATTGAATGAGACCTTCTTTCCGGTCGTTGTTGTTGCTTCCGTGGTAAGGTCGTTGATGACTGGAGCGAACTCGAGAAAGGAGGCCGGGCCAGCCGTGGATGAGAAGCAGGGGGGTAGCGTCTTTAGCCTTCGACTTTTCATGGATGAAATGGATGTTCAGCCCTTCAATAACAGCCGTGTAGTGATTGAATCTGTTGAAAGGTTTAGTTCTGGGACAAGCACCATTTCGAATGTAAAACATACTTGTTCATATCCTTTTGCTCACAATCCCAGTCAAAACTGGTTAGCCATTCGGTTTGAAAGCTTTCCAAGAGACTCAAACTGATTCCCGCTGAGGTTCCCGAGTTGATGTATACAGGTTGCTCGGGCAGCCTTGTACCCTTGATCTGATCGAGCATCCGAGGCACCCTCGATGACAGATCTATGTGAAATGGCTGCAACTGATATTCATTTCTCAATTGAACGGGACTTCCCTGGCTTGCCTCATAGAGGCAGCTCAGAGCAAGCAATTTTGCCCAAGAACACGCATACTGATGCCGTACTTTCCCTTTCCCTTGGACAGTGCACATGTGGAAATGTAGACCGAAACCAGGGACTGCAGCCATATTTATACCCAATAACAGGAACATTGAAATCGTCCTCAAATTAATAAGCTGGCTTTACAAATCATTGCGTCCCGGCATCGGCAGTGCAGTATTGTAAGCACTAAATTGCCCATAGCTTAACCTGCCCCGGTTCTTTAGATACTATGCACGAATCTGTTGTCACTTTAAGCGTCAAAGTGGGCGGCCTACACAATATAACTTACACTATAGTTACGGGTAGTTAGGTAATTCCTTAGTAAACAGGCAGCATTACTAGTTAATCGGCTCACTGGAACCAAAGATGTTCACAAACTCCAGGGCTCCACAGGGATATGCTTACACTAAAAGGTCTACGTAGATTCTGAAGATCTGCGACTGGGATAGTTCCCGATCGAATTCTGATAGAGGATGGCGCTCGGGGAGGCAGTGCACTCGACTTTCACGTGCTTGCTCAGATCAAGCAACTCGTCGACCTGGTTGGCTGCTTCGCCACCAGTCAGGTTGCGCAGATCAGGTGAAACAAGAATCAATAATCTTCACGAGGCTCTCTTCTCGTTTCGACTTGTGTAACTATCTGCAATATGAGTCATGACTCGTCTATACAGCATCATGAATAAATATATGATTTCATTTATTTGAAGTTTGCGGGTTCAAGCTTGCCTTTTATTGTGTATCCAACCTCCAAAATGGAAGCTGGGTCAATTCCAAGCACGCCGCCACCACCTTATCAAACCCTGCCTCCAACCCCAATACTACAGAATGCATCTCCGGTAACAGCAAGTGCACCTTTACATCCGATGCCAAATACAGTCTACCCGCCTGCTGTATATGCTAATGGCATTTCACCTCATACCCACCATGTACATACCCACTATCATGGAAGTTTGATGAACCTGCCTTACCGACCAGTGCATCATTGCGCCCATCCTGTTCCATATCAACCTCCTGTAAGGCCTGTGTACTATGCGCACCATGCCGGTGGGCATCCGCCAGTGCCTGCTACTGCCGCGCTTACACGACCACAACAACGCGCATGGCGATCATATCTGCAGGTTGGTTCAATTGCGGCCACCTTGAATGATGCCGGCAATCTTGCGGTAGAAGTGTATGACTCCATAGCAAGTCCGCGGCCCACTAGGGAGCAGTATGGAGGGGCGCTAGATGCTGTAGCTATAAGGTTGGATAATGTTCTTACTTCGATGGATGATGGGACGTATCAAGTGAGCTCAACCGATTTGGGTGAGTATTTTCGAGGTGATGATGACATTCAAATCATTGATCTAACAGATAAAAATAGCTATCGCTGAGAATCAGGTCTTTGCCAGTGCGGATGCTACCGCATCATCCGTGACCCTGGCTGATATACCCCCAGCTTCATCGGAGAGGAATCATAAACAATCCAGGCACAGAGACCACAAACGACGTCCTTCAACCTCAACAGATAAGGTTAACGTGGCAACTATCGTACGAATACCAGGAAGCTCAACCAACCCCTTCTCCAAGGTCTACCACTACGCCAACGCATACACCTCATCTGCACTACCTCCATTGAAATTGTACTTTGCTACCTGGCCACTGATCTGTCTTGCCTCGACATATTCTCGACGAGCCTACGAGAAACCAGCCAGCAAAGAACGGCAGAATTTCATATCCGGAGACTGGAGACGCGGTACCAAGACCGTTGTTGTGAAATCAATTCCTCTTGATGAGAAGAATACAATCGTCCTAGCCATCCGAGGGACGCAGACCTTCCAAGACTGGGCTGTCAATATTCGAACGGAGCCTACCGCGCCGACAAATTTCCTCGATGACGAAGGGAACTTGTGTCATGCGGGATTCTTAAGTGTCGCCCGGAAAATGATCAAACCCGTTGCAGCGCAACTACGAGATCTACTCCAAGAAAATCCACGACGAGCAACATGTTCCCTAATTCTCACAGGTCACAGCGCTGGCGGTGCTGTGGCATCACTTTTATACTGCCACATGTTATCGCAAACGGTAATCAGCGAATTGACCGAACTGCAGGATCTATTCAAGAGGGTCCACTGCATAACTTTTGGCGCACCGCCAATCTCATTACTGCCCTTGCAGAAACCGACCAGCAAGACTCGATATGAGAAGAACCTCTTTTACGGAATTGTGAATGAAGGTGACCCAGTCGCTAGAGCAGACAAGACCTACGTCAGGAGTCTGCTAGAACTTTATGCGCGACCGGATCCTTCGTCGTCATTGAAGCTGCCTTCTTGGTCGAATGATAGTAAGGTTACGGTTCCTGGTGGTAAATCGAAGCCAATATGGAATGTCCCCGAAGCCACACTCTCGTTGGCAGGCCGTATCATCGTTCTTCGAACTCGGAAACATTCTCGATCATCGAAACATCAAGGATCACACTCCTCGGAGCAACGGAAAGATAGCAAGAGAAAGACGACTTCTACTTCGAGTATATCGATTGAAGCCGTGACTGCTTCCGATGAAGAGCTCAGAGGGTTGGTTTTCGGTGATCCGTTAATGCATACGATGGACCTGTATGCGCAGCGGATTGAGCAGCTGGCTACTAGGGCTGTTGTTGGGTCGAGTGTTGCGTAGGATGGTTTGGCTTAGGTTGTGTATACCCTTTTGATTTAGTTGAGCGTGGAGTTTTGTGAGTTTGTTTTCAAGTATGTATGCTTAATCTTCGGCTTTCTTTGATCCGGTTGCCCAGTACCTTGTGTATGCTGTCTCTTTTGAACTAGGCTGGACCTTGTTCCAAGCAATGACAAATAAAGAATAAAATATATCCATAATATATATCTACTAAAAAAATCTATAAGCTTTCAACTCCATTCCTTCGCTTAACGTGCAAAATCAGCGACTTCGCTTATGCCTCGTCCAAATATCCACAAAATCTTGCTTCTCCTTTACCCCTAATCCAACCCGCTTGACTCTGCCCAAACGAGCCAATGACTCGCCAACATAGTCCAACACAGCGACCTCACTCTTGGTCAATTCAGAGTCATCGTTCGAACCTGCGTATTCCTCGAGGAAAGATGTGGGTTCATCGTCCTCAAAGAAGTCTGTACTTGAACTTTGGGCTTGCGATGACGGCGACAAAGTCTTAGATGAAGTCGTCACATACTCGGCAACGCGCACCCGGATGAAATGGGTCGGTTTGCTGAGCAAGTTCCACAGAAACGTGACGTACGTGCCAGGTACCGGCGTAGTCACATCCGCCTCGGTATAGCGCAGGCTGACCGGGTAAATCTTGGTGCGTGGTGGTACGGATACAAGAGATCTGCTGAGGGGAAGGATACCCCGGCCATTCGTCGTTGTGCATTCAGCGAATACGACGATGGGTCGAGACTGGTACTTCTCGAGGAGCTCGGAAAGATCGACAAGTTGTGTGTCTGACGGTGGGTTGGCTAGAGGGTATGAGAACGATCGCATAATGGCTTGTAGAAGTGATAGGTGCTCGACTTTGCGCGTGTTGGGATATGATGCGGTAAAGATAGGGTCAAAGACGGCGGCAAGATAGAGTGGGTCGATAGGCGACGTGAAGGACGAAGCAATGATGCATTTCGAAATGGGTAGGCGGGCTCGTTGGCTGGCAAGGCGTCTATCAATTACGTTAGTACTGAATTGCATTTGTTCACGCAAGATAGATACGAACCCCCTCTTCACACCGTCAACCTGCAGATCAATCCACCACAGACTAGGAACACCAAGTATACACCATAGCGACGCCTTCTTTCCTAGCGAGCCGATGGGAAGCCATTGCAAGACAGCAAAGTAGCTCAGGCACACGAATATGAGTAGCGGAAGGCGGAAGCAGAATAGAAACACATGTAGAGGCAGCGCATAGCCCGATCGTGGGGTGGGGATAGGGAGGAAGGGCGCAATGCCGGAACCTGATGGCGTTGGTTGTTAGATCATGAAGCTATAGTCTGTTTACAAGAATTAAAAAGCGCAATACATACCTCGATCTCGGAATTGAGAGAACTTTTCCATTTCTGTGTTGTTATGAGCTATGTGGCCATGCGACAGAGAAATATGGGGTTATGGAATGATCGTAGTGAGCACGTGTTCTTAGTTGAGATATTAGGTAGGTCAACGAAGCAGAAGACGTCAGAAGGAAAGATATTTCTTTTAGTAAATCGATTCAAATATCATCATACGAGTCGGAAACCATTGTATATCGTATAAGTCATAAGTGGAGTATCAACTATCCGGGGGAGATCGAACGATGAACAGCTTGCTGATCAGTCTAAAACGTGCGCGATGAGAAACGGCGGGGCTGAACACGACGATAAGGCAGCCTGCGAACTGCCGACAGGCGTTATCTCGAGAATTTGGCAGGGATAATCATGCAAAAGAGGAAGTTATAGCGAGAGACGTCGTCAAGCAAGAAATAATTTCGGCCGAGCATGTGATTCCACTTCAGCCGCCACGTGACCTCAGCTGGGGCTGCCGAAACAAGATACAAGCCCTAACCCTGGTAACCCTAAAGGCCATTGAGGTTTCTACAGCGGATCAACTAGATTCAACAAACACGACTTCAATTACACGCTCAAATTCACCCCCAAACGCTCTGTACGGTATCTCCAACCTTATAATCCCAGCGCTCGAGCATACTTTCTTTGCTCTCTATCATTTTCCTCCGCACGAGACTCTGGTCCCGACACTGATGCCAAGTACCAATACCATCAATGTTATAGCTCCTGAAACTGCCATTCTTGAAGTGGTTTATATGTGGAGGCTCAAGTGTATCATCAGCTGAGCATGCGATTGACTATTCAAGCAAATTAGTTTTCGTCCCGAGTTTCCGATAAGGCGATCTTACCTGCGCAAGATAGGAGAAGCAATGCAAGTAATGTATATCAGAAACATCGGAATCATCTGAATCATCGTGGTGGTGTCCATGTTGACCTTGGTTCTGAAGAGGCTCGCTACCGGAAACTTGTGCCTCTAAGCCTTGAATCTTGTTTCGCAGCACTTGTAAACAATGCAGCTCGTGAAACATGCTCACACCCCAGGGCTCCTGGGGGAGCGACGAATTCTCTGGTTTGAGAAATAGGTAGCCGTCACCGGCAAAAAGATCGTCCCATTTCTGGTCACCTGCAACGCCCATGTCCTTCAAATCCTCGACTTCACGGAAGACAATCCCATTTGTGCCTTTTTGACTCAAGCCTACAATCGCATTTTGAAGCTCTTGTTTATCTCCTTGCGGACCTTTATAATCTGAGGAGATACTTGTTGAAGAATGATTGGAGAATAAGCTGCAGTTCGCAGGCGAAAGCACGGAAAGATAGATGTCGATAGTTACAAGAAGGATGAGGATGCTGAATGTGCCGAGTAGGAGGAAATTAGACGACGTGTTTTTCTGCGCCATCTTGAATATTGTTGTCAAGTTTTCGAAAGAAAAGAAGATGAAGAGGTTGGAAAGTCTGGGTCTGCCTGCTGTTCTTTGAAATGAATGTTTGTAGTACGGAGGGATTGTGAAACCTTCCTTGACAGGAATAACTATACTAAAACCATAGGTAACTTATCAATCTCAGCATACAGGAGTAAAGAAATTCTTTGTCGGATACCTGCCTGAAAGCTAATGCAGGTCAAAGTTTCTATCCACATGCATACGGCACGCATGAAGGAAGTGTTTTTTTACCCTATATCTACAACATTGAATTACGGCCTCGCACCAATTAATAATACGGATGACCTTAAACTGTCTAGCCATTCAAGCATTGTCTAGCAAGATACACAAGTACAAAACATTCAACTATCAACAGGATTCAGCAATGTCCAAACGACCTTGCCTTGCACGTTCCACAGCAATATTAAAAACAATTTGCAAGAACAAAAAAATCATTCCCTCAAGCACTGACTATGCGTAGCTACTGACAAGGGACTTAGCATAGTCACTTTTGCTATGTTGGCAACGCCTCACTCATCAGCCGAAGCCGGGGTCTAGCAGTTGACAAATGAGTCTGGATCACGCTTTGTAGATGCAGAAGGTCGTCCGGACTTACTGATTGACTGCGAGTTTAGTAGCCACTCAGGCTCCAAGTCTCGCTTTGCAACTGTTTCATCACGCTTCTCGACTGATTCCTCATCAGGAATGGGAGGACGATGATAGATATAGAACCGTTTGTCAAGATCGGCAGATTCATCCTGGGCATCGTCGGGGATATAGAACTTGACGAGAGAGTTGGGGTCACGTTTCACGATTGACTCTGCATTAGTAGGAGGACGATGATAGATATAGAACCGCTTATCGAGATCAGGGGTCTCGTCCTCGGGTGCATCAGGTCGATTTTGCTCGTCAATTGGCTCTGGGTTTAAAATGAAGTCAGGCGTTGTGACGGTATCGCGAGCTGGATTTCAAACATCAGTATGTTAAGTTTCAGGTGATGAAAGTATGAACATACCAGTTTTGGCCGGTAGGGCAACCACAGAAGTCGCCAACAAGGCGGCAACAATGGTCTTGGACAGCATGTTGAAGTTGATCTAAGATCAAGTAGCCTGTAATTGGGAGTGAGTTATAGGCCTGGCGACACATAAATAAAATAGAGTAAGCTGTACCTTATTGAATAGCTGAGTGAGGCAAAGCAAAGACAGCCTTGAAGACGAGATGAGAAAGTCCCTTCGTTCGGCCTCAATGAGCGCCTTCTTATACCTAAATATGTACCTCTAAGAAGCGGTGTACCGGACCTATACACGACTAACGTGGAGAGGCAGCCATCATACTATTCCAAGAGACATGACTAGATTAGGGATCTCCAGCTTCATTTTCGAATCAGAAAGGTGTCACGAAAGACTTGACCTCAAAGAACGACGATCCTACATCCTGCATATATCCGGAAATCCGACACCCATGCGAATAGTAGTTACTCGGTGTAAGTCTTGAACTCGCTGGTCTTCTGTGAATCAAAGCGAACATTACATACCCATGTACAGGGCGTTGTTTGGTACTAATCCATCCATAGGAGGATATGGGACAATTTATTCTGATTTTCTTTCATGCATGACGGGATTGCATGTGCAATGTAGTGCAAGTCACATACATAGGTACACATATTTGTATACGTACTTCCAAATATTGCCTCTGGAGCTCCATCATACGCACCTCAAAATACGGACAATGAGCTACCTCAAATTAGGGCAGCCCAAGCCTCGTTTCTTCTTTGTCCATAAATAATTAGTATTACTAAAGGTGTAATCATAAAGAGTAACATGTTTGATATTCCCCGAGATCGACAGTGATCTTTGTTTCGCTACCAAATTCGCAAGTGTGGCCGGTCAGCCTTGTAGAAAATGAATTGTCAATGTATGTTGCCATTTCGAATTAACCAGATAACATTGAAGAATAACCCCAGGTATCAACGTCCATCCACACTATCTTCCGATTGACGAGTCAGTAAGCCAACATCAGATGAAACTCTACTAACCACACTGTCTCGATACCTACTCATGACGTGTCTACACTGAACTGATGAGATGAACACCGTTTACGATGACTCGTTCTTCCTCATAGTACGTAGTCACCTCACTACGGCCCGTTTCCACCTTCTCCCATTTCCCCCGCGATTGCCAATTATCGTTCTGTTCTCAATAGTGTACCAAAGTTTTCGATTTCGTTGATTATCGAAAATGGCTCTTGAGAGTACGCGGAAACTCTTCAATAAGGGCTATGATCAGGTTTCGGATACGACCACAGCTCATAGTGAGCCGGATCTTGAGGATGAGCAGGTTCTTCTGTCGCGGGAGAAGGGTTGTAATTGCTCAGTCAAGCGGGGTGAGAAGGTAATTTTGTCGGCAATCAAGCAGGGAGTTCTGATTTCGGTATGGCTATCTATCGTATGCATTGCGCTGTCGATGGTCGTGACAAGCACTCTCCGAGAGAGGCACGATCGTGCAATTGACGATATGTGCTTTGAGCATTCGACGTACTACAGTAAGCTCTGTACACAAACTAAATATTAGAAGGAGATTCTGACGTGTATTCAGGTCCCGTGATAAAAGATATCGACACGACTCCACGCCTCGCCACCACCAACGGAAGCCTTAACTGGCCTTCTGTATACCGACAACCACCGGGCCCAGAGGTAGACGAAGCATGGAATGAGATATCGTACAATAGTAAGTCGCGCAACCTGCGCACCTTTTACAGGCATGATGCTGATTTTGTTAGTGGGCGTATTCGCACTTCCGGAAGAAATGGCTCTCAAAGCCGGACTGCGGAAAGGCGATGTGCGCATTCCGGCTGGTTATGAAGGGAGTGGGGATTATATGGCATCGCTCGAGGTGACGCACCAATTACACTGTGTAGTAAGTATTTTGATCTTCAATTCAATCTGGATTGTCAAAAGTTTGAAGATGGGCTGGAAAATTACCACAACGGGAAGGAGATACCCTTCTCGGAAGTGCAAAGTCCTAAACATCCCCCATGCCCGGTATCCGAGCGCCAATAAATAATCGCACACGCATCAAATATTTTCACCCATCACTCCACTCCGTTCCATCCAAATACTGACTCAAAAACAGAACTTTCTCCGCAAAGCCGTCTGGTTCAACTACCCACACTACAAAGACCTCGGCGACGAATTCCGCGACCCGCAACCCATCCTCGAAACGCATCTATACCACTGCCTCGAAACCCTACGACAAACAATAATGTGCCACGCCGACCCCGGAGTTGTAGGCTATAAATTCGTTCGGGGTCGCGAGCGAAGACCATTTCCGGATTTTAATACGCCGCATAAGTGTAGGGATTGGAGGGGTATGATTGATTGGGCTTATAGGAATAGAGTGCCGGAGCATCCTGAGGAGAAGGATTTTGTGCCGGGGGTGGATGAGATTGTTTATGATGCTGATCCTTGATTTGTTTTACTGGTCATTTACATCAATGATAGAACTTGGTTGGTTCGACTTAGATATGTCTGTATGACTGTTTCTGATTTTTACATAATACTTATCTACTTAGAAGTTAATCAACACCTAACCATAATTATATTATGCGGTTTCTGGAGTTCAAAGAATTACTTTGAATGGTACGATACGACGAGGTTTGTGAATCATTACTCAAGGACGTCCACATAACTCCACTCTTACTCTAGACACTTCATCCCTACTACCACGAGACTGAGTTAAGAACTCTATAGAAAAGCCTAGACCTCAATTCTTTGTTTCTGCCAGGCTGCATAAGCGATGTAGTACAATACTAGGACGACACACTCCTCGCGAGTCGCAACTCAGACTCGGCGAAGGATGGTGTATTAAGCATTCATTGTATCAAGACAAAGTCTGGATCCTTGCTCATTTTTGAGGTGTGATCCTTTATTTTGAAGGAGATTGTTCGGTGTAGTTGGTTGCATCATTGCTTCTCAACCGACAAAGGGTACGCTAGGTTTTGGAGAGTTTGGCCAACATATCGGCCAACTTGAATCGTCAGCATAAGTAATGCTAAAGTCTCGTCTAAGTATCAGGATTCGTGGGATTGTTCAAAAGTATCAATATATTCCAATAATAAATATCTAAAAGAATAAAGGGTATAGAAAGTCAATGTTAACACAAGTAATCAAAACCAAAAATCCACCATTTTAAACGAATAGTACAAATGCAGCGACGGCGGCAATGAAGCCCACAGCCGAAGGTGTTATCCTGCTACCTGCGCCAGTGAAAGCGGGGCTCACACCGGTTGATGTGACACTGCCTTTACCGGGCATTGAGCTTGATGGCTTAGCACCAGCAGGACCAGCGGCAGACGAAGGAGCAACGGGGACAAGACCACCAGTTGAGTAGATACCAGTGCGTACCGGGCTAAATGCTGTGGTAACGCCAGTCTCGGAAGTTCCTGGAGCTGAGACAGCGAGTGCGGGCAAGGTTGCGGTCTCCGAGCCTGGAGCAGGGCTGCTTCCAGATACAATAGCAGTGCCGGTCGCCTTTGCTGGGGTGGTAGAGGTTTCCACTGGTACCACAACGACAACAGTGGTTGGGCTAGGAGCACAGCCACTGGTGCAAAGCTTGGAGGTGGTCGTAAAGACGGGAGCAATGCTGCTTGAGGTCACATCAGCGGGGCAGTAGGTGACGGTTTGTGTGATTGTCTTGGTGGTGTAACCGGTAGGACAAACATCCACGTATGATGTGACAATGACCGTAGTGGTGGTCAACTTGGACGAAGCGGAGCTGACTGCTTGAACGGAGGGAGCAGAGCTGGTGAAGGAGGTCACTGTCACAGTACTCTTGGAGGAGCATGGGCTGGTTGTCGGCACCACAGGAGCACTGCTGCTGGGAGCGACTATGGAAGTCACAGTGACGGTGCTTTTGGAGGAACAAGAGGTCTTGGCTGGCGAGACGCGAGCGGTGCTTCCAACGATGCCTGAGCTGGTACCAGAGCCCGAACCTGAACCCGAGCTAGGGGCGACGGGTTGGCTGCTAGGTCTGCCCGAGGGAGAGGAACGGACAGGGCTGCTTGTAGGTAAGGCAGATCCAGTCGATGTGGGAGCTGTGGTTGGGGCTGTGGTAGGAGCCGTAGTGGGAGCTGTGGAGATTGCAGCTGTGGAAGTGGCAGCTGTAGATGTAGCAACTGCCGTCGAAGCCGCAGATGATACAGCAGCATTACCCTTTTGATAAAGACCAACAGAGACAATTTCCCAGTAAGCCTCGGTGAAAGCAGATGGGTTGGCTCCAACGTAAGCTTCGCAAGATGACTTGGCGGAGAGACCATTGCTCAATGAACAGGAAGAAGCATAACTGTAACCGGCCCAGTCACCACAGAAATCAGTGTTGAAAATAATTTGCTGAGCTGTGAAGTCCTTTTCGAAATTGCAAGTGCCCTGGTAGGCTGCCATTGGCGTACCAAAAGCGGATGTGTCAGGGTGGCCGGAGGTGATGCAGGCGGGGATGTTTGCACGAGAGAAGAACCAGACCTTGATGGCGTCGGACGTCAACTCCATGGCATAAATACCACCATTCAAGTCATTGAAATCGTCTCCGAAGCTGCCCTCGGTTCCTTGGACAGTACAGCCACCAGCACCAACATCGGTTGAGCAACCAGTCGCAGTCAACTTGCCGGTAAGTTCAGAAGAAGTTGTCGAGATGTCACATAAGTCTTTTGTATGCAGAGCTACCTGAGTGGTCTTCTGTTTGTTGATACCCTCGATGATATCAATCTCACCGTCCTCAGGCCAGTTGGAGCCGGTTGTCCAAAAGGCAGGCCAGACACCACAGGCATTTCCAGGCATGTGGGCAATGTCTGCAATGAGAAGGCCCTGGTCGAATTGAATGTCGGACATGACACGGGTTGAAGGTCGGCCACCGGTAGTGTATGTGTTGGTATGGTCAACTCCGAGGTAGACATTTCCATTGGAGTTAATCTTCGCAAGGCCAGCCGTATGGGCGGCATCATAATCCAAGTACTGGACGAATCTAATATATCATCAGTATCAAGTGATTTTCACACATATCGAGTGTTTACATACCCATTAGTTGGGTCAGGATCGGAGTAGAAAGAGAAGTTTTGGAAAAAGTTGCTCTGGTCGAATTTGTAGAGCAGATTGTAGCTGCTGGTTGCAACGGCCGGCGATGCAACCAAAGCGAGCGTCGCCAGGTTAAGGAGAGGCGATGGCATGGTGAGAATACGCAGAACGAACCTGCGGTCTGGTAGCTATCTATGTTGTTGAGTGAAGGTAAAAAGTGAAAGGAAAATGTCCCGTGTCGAGAACAGCAAGATGTAACGAATTTCTAGAGATTGTTCAATGAATGAATGTGTCAATAACGATTGTGTCAAAGTGAATGAATGAATGATTGTTGTTATTGACAGGAATGTTGTTGTGTGTAGAGACCGGTATCGAAGCACAACAAGCAGAAAGGAATGACTGCTTGACAACGAACGAAGGAGGTATGTCTATCAACGAAACGGGACGAAAGAGGAGAAAGGAAGCAGAAACGAAACCAAATAACCAGCGCCCAGCGTGTGGTTATATGAAGAAAGAAGTTTTAGGGGGAAAAGAGAAGGGAATTTTATGCGACGACAGTTTCATAGATGGTCGGCTTGGTTGTTCGATATTGTCTCGGCGGCCCGTCTTGGTCGCCTAACTGCTCCTAGACTGGCGCCATCTCTGCAACGCCACCAGGGTCTGCAGTGGAGCGTTTGTTCATGGTGCCTGGCGAGGTCTCGACTCTGACTCGCCGAGCGATTGTCGAGCGTGCAGGGTGGCACCAAGGATGCGAATGGCTGTTGGGTGTCCGACTGGCGATAAGCAGTGCAGGGTGGACTCGGCAGGGGACGACACGGCAGTCGAGGGCTGAGCCAATCACGGGACCGGCGTACCTGCCAGCCCGTCCCTTCTGAAACGGCAAGAGCCACACCATCGCAGCTTCTGTAACAGTTGCTGCCTCGTCTTCTGCCAAATGCATGCGAAGGTTTCCTTTCTCGTCGTCCATTCTACAAACAATACTCTCATAGCACTATTGACATTGTCCGACTCCCTACTCGATGACTCAACCAACAATACCACCAACATTACAATAACAATACCAAACAAATTAATAAGAATGCGATTTTATTGATGAAGCGTTACATTCCACGGCGCCATGGCCAGCACAATGCTCTACTCGGTATAACGAATCACCTGTTTCGACACGTGTATTTTCCTGCCCATTGATTCAATCCTAATGCTAAGCCGAGTCTAGAACAGGATCAAATTCGACGCATCCAGACGACTTCGGATGTACCCTTGCGCCATGTCACCGCCACAGCGCCATCGCCCAGGGACAAGCCAGGCCACTTCCCATTCGGTGACTTTGTCCGGCCATACAAATAGCATGTCACACCTATTGTGCACAGCGCAACCACACTCGATCTTCACCACTCCTTCGGCAGTGGTGAATTGTTGTACAAACAACAACCAGCAAGTTACTTATGAATGATCCAGCCCAAATCGATATTTGCTTTTTTGTCGATTCTCGAATCACAGCAATCTCAGCACCTAATGCAAGGGACATGTCTTGGCCAACCATCTCGGCTCCGGGTAAAAGTCCCGCCTCAAGCCACAACACATAGCTCACGATAGTGCGTTCGCCTCAGAGGAGTTCGTGCTGGCCAACACGACGTCGAGGTCGGAGTGAACACAAAGGATAGCAGCCTAACATGCACCAAGAAAGTGAGGGGACCGGAACTTCGGAACATCACCCCTATTCATTGTATTCAGCCTCATGGTTGAATGACTCGAATCGATACCGAGAGAGATAATATCGGACCAAGACTTCTGATGTTTTGTGGCCAACATTTCCCCTCAGCAAAAGGATATCCCTTACTGGAGCCAAGAGTCGCGCCGCATATTACCAACTTTCCACAACTCGTTCCTGAAACATCGTTGGTCATTGATGGATTAGCTCACGTTGGTTACTTTCCGAGGGGAGAAAGCGGTCGAGAAAGCATCTCAACTTGTCAAGCATCTCACTGGGTCTACTCGGCTAATATGGGCGGATTCCAAAAGACTAAATTGAAGCCATCGTATATCATACAATTACACTATACATAACGAAAAAGACTAATCAAAACAGACCGGTGACATCGCAAAGCAAACCCTTACTCAACTGCTCGACCTGCGTTGGACCGTCCCATTTGACCTTGACTGACTTCGGCGGGGAGGTCGTCCTCTCCGGGACCTTCGTTGTATGCGTTTCTTGTGCGTGGCTTGGCGTGTCGCAATCTGTCTCCTCCGAGGACGTTGGATTGATTGATTGCTTCGTGTTCGTCTTGTGCTATCTCATCATTAGCTCGACTCATTCACCGCCAGTCACTCCAAAGGGTTGAAAGACATACCCAACTGCTCATCCGAATTCGAGTACGGTGGTTGCATCGGGTCATCGTAGTCGGCTTCATCGTTCTGGACTGGCACGATGTTGCTCAAGTTGGGGTTTGTCTCGCCGACGTATGAGTTGTCTGCCTCGCCGCCTGGGACGGGCGAGGGATCATTCTCCCTTTCGTAGGCATCCTCGGCCTCTCGTTCTACGCGGTTGCTCATGATGATTTCTTGGGTGCTTCTTGAATGATAATAGGTATGGTAAATGATAATCTGAGATCAAGTGGTGAGCAATGGATCGGAAGTATCCAGGCCAAAGATGAGAAACTGGCCTCCCTATTTATGCTTGTACTTTGCCGTAAACGGGGCCATCTATTACACCCCCAGTGGCGATGGCCATGACTCTTCCCTTGCTTTGAGACAGTCTTATTGTATGGTTCATGATACGATAATTTGATCATATTTGTGGATGTTTTTTGGTTATGCTTATGGTACGGATGTATGTCATGATTGTGTCGTCATGCCTGATATTGCCTAAAGGGGCAATTGAGGATCCTCTCGGGTAGGCCTCTGAGCTTCCAGAATGTTGATCTTCTCTCTTGACCTGCTAGCTACAGTGGATTCGGTCTCTGAGATCGATGGTTTCAGGCCCCGATCTCAAACATCTCGATCGCTGAAGCTTAACTTAGTCGCGACAACATAAATCGTTCATCACTCACTACGCCACGAACATACCTACCAACACTTACAGTAATGCATAACGACATATTCGATATCGCAATGGCAAAGGCGACTCGACTCATACGACGGAATGACCTCGCTTCAATGTTCCGGCCACTTCGTTCACCATTCGTCATGTAGAATGTGGCACGTCCAACGCCGCCACCTGCCACCATAGCACTTCTTACCGCATACTTCATGTCGAGAATCTTTCAATCCTTTTTCTGAAATTTCTCTCGTTTCGCAATAGATCTCGATACAATTTGTTGGTTCAATAGACACAAAAAAAAACATCAAAATGTCGACGCCATTCCAAGACCTCGATCCGGCCGGCGTGTCGCCTGAAGATCGCATGAATGCTCTTCGAGGATACAAGGCGTATGCCCTCTCATCTTGACTACTGATGATTTTTGTACTAATGAGACAGAACGATAAACAACCCCCGCGTCTCGGAAGAAGCGAAACAGCATGCCCGCGAAATGATCGATGCTCTCGGCGGTGACGAGCCACGCCGAGAGATGAAGCAGTTCAATCGTGAAAAGGATCAGACCCGTGTCGCGGGCGGATTGAAAGCGTATGCCTTTCCAATGTTTTAGTTGAGTTCACATGATGTTTATGCTGACTGTATATGTGTATCAGAGCAACGCAGAATCCCCGAAATTCCGAAGCGGGCAAGAGAGGAGCACAGGAGAAGCTTGAACAGATGGGCGGGCCTTCTGAGTAAATTCAATGCTTGCGCAACTGTCTTTTCCGGGTTTCTGTTTATATAGTTTGTGTGATGTATGTAAAAAGATCTACGTGTATAATAGATTTTGGTCATGATTCATGAATGCGCTCATAGATTTACCCCCGATGTACCCCTCACCACTGTGAAAAACCCCGCCCCTCGACATCGATATCGACCAAGGTAGACACGCGTATTGCTGCGGTAAATAGTTAGCATGCATGAATTGGTTTCATTTGATAGAAGGTCTCAAGCTATCAGAGCTATTTCTCCGATCGGAGAAATATTGATGCTCGGCTGAATGAACGGTGGGACATTCAATGTTGTTTGGTAGGTAGCTTCGGGAAGCTTTGAAGGGCAGAAGTCAATATAACTATATCTCAACCTTGGAACTTCAAGGTCAATATTAGAAGCAATTCGAATCAATTAGGTAGGATATTCCATTCAAATTGGCAAGTCACTTGGGCAATCTTAATTTGAGATATGCAAACAACGTAGATATCAGGATTGTAAAGTAACAGCTATGTAGATAAACAGGATAAATATTTTGCCAACCCCACATGATGACTTCATTTGAGCTTCAGATTATAAATGCTTCTACTTCCAGATAGTTATATCATATATATATTCATGATATCTCCAATTGGAATCATATAGGACCTGAATGACAATAAACTATCACGCAATTGACTCTTACCCTGCCACAATGACTAAAATCTTCCTGTAAACCCATCCCAAGTTCTGGAGTGCATAACCAACACTAACAATCAAACAGAACCGGCGCAACGGGCTACATCGGCGGCGAAGCGCTGTACGCCATCCACAAAAAACACCCCGAATTTTCGTTCACAGTCTTGGTGCGCGACACCAGCAAGAACGAGACCATCAAAGCCGCTTTTCCTTTGGTGCGGATCGTGAATGGCGAACTCGACGATTTCGAGTTGCTGAAGAAGGAGGCTGCTGATGCTGATATTGTCGTTCGTACGTCTCCACCCAGGCCCCTCTGATCCATGAACGCAGTAGGTATTGATGATAGGTACAGACACGGCAGATGCATCAGACCACGTCGTAGCCGCCCGAGCAATCGCCGCAGGCCTCGCAGAAGGCCACTCACCCTCTAGGCCAGGCTACTGGCTACATACCGGTGGAACCGGCATTCTGACCTTCCGCGACTCAGACCGCAAAGTCTTTGGCGAATACGACGACAAGAACTACGATGACTGGGACGGAGTGCACGAATTGACGCATCTGCCTGATCATGCGTTCCATCGAAATGTGGATCGGATTGTGTTGGAGGCTGGAACCAAGAATGGGGATAGAGTGAAGACGGCGCTGGTGTGTCCGCCTACTATTTATGGTATCCCCATCTACCCGTAGATCTTATATTTGAGATGATGAAGCTGATGGGTAGGATAGGTCCCGGACGAGGCCCCATCAACCAAAAATCGCGCCAAGTCTACGCCCTCGCCAGCATGACCCTCCAAATCAAAAAGGGACCCTTACTCGGCGCCGGAAAATCCGTCTGGAACAACGTGCACATCCAAGACTTAGGAAACTTATTCGTCCTCTTGACCGAAGCAGCCGTCGCCGGCCGCCATGACGCCGGCCTCTGGGGCGCTGAAGGATACTACCTCGTCGAGAACGGGGAGCATGTCTGGGGCGACATCTCACGCTCAATTGCCAACATCGCTGCAAAGGTAGGCTACATCCCCGAACCCACGGTTGCGGCGGTTGATATCGAGACGTGCGAGAAGTTTGCCGGGTATCAGGCTATGAGTTGGGGGATGAATTCGCGCGGAAAAGCGAGGAGGGCGGCGAAATTGTTGGGTTGGAAGCCTGTGGCGCCGAGTTTGAAGGAGGAGTTGCCGGGGATTGTGAAGTTGGAGTATGATGATTTGAAGAAGTAGACTTATACTAGGTGAATAATTGATTGCAATTTCTAATCTATTGTACAGCCGAATGTGGTCCAGTCTAAAACGTACTTGTACATGAAATGAAATGAAGTGAAAATGAAATACATGAAAAAGTTTGGCAATCTGGAAGTGAGGAAAGTATGAACCGAGAAAGAGAAGTCTAGTAGGTATCAAGTCGTGTAGTCGTGAAAGAAGTTCATGAGTCCTATCCAAGTCTATTAGAAGACAGTCATAATTGCCTGGGGAGCCACCCACATTTGAATCAGCGTTGAGCTCGACGCGGGAAGAATTCGCAATTCTAGGAATCCATGTTAGAGAGAATTTGACGAATAGAATGGGCAAGACTTACGTTCAATTCTTCATCAAGTTGGAACGTAGCACCTAGCGACGATGTAGTCGATGCCGCGGTGAACTGCGAAGATCCCGAGGCAGATCGTCTAGGATCATTGTTGGCAGGAATCTGCACCGAAAGCATGGTCCCTTCTAGTCCGCGACGTGCACGAAGTCCCTGTACTGGTTGGAGTGTAACAAGTGGAGGCGAGACCAAAGGTTGGTAGATCGATGTAGTAGTAGGATGGCTAGAGGCAGATGCTCCCGCACCCCTGGACAAGGATAGAGAAATCGCCGTGTTGGAATCGCCAGCAAGATGCTTCGTGTTTAGCGGCTGGTAAGGATCTCCAAGGTCGAGGAAGGAGATGTCAGAGTTGGTGCGCTGAAGGCCACGACGAAGATTCTGATTCTGATTCTGGTTTTGGTTTTGGTTCTGGTTCTGGTTCTTGGAAGTTGCAATCTCAGGAAACTGGAGGGGTGGTGCAGGAGGCGAAGCCTCCTCCACGTTCCTGTTACTACCGGACTTGAGATACTCCTCAAGAGGATCACGCACTGTAGGAACTTTGTAGAATCCAGACAGAGATGGTTTGGGAGCACGCTGTGGTGGAGACCCTGGCAGGATGATGGGAGAAGGCACGTCTGTATAATCAGCATAGGGCTTGATAACAGTGTACTCTTTCTCCCAGTTGCCTAGCATGACAGTAATTGGCTCCCAGCGCGTACCATGTGTGGGCTTGTCGGTTCGAGGACCATCCTGATCGGTGCAACGTTCAGATGCAAGGCGGTCGAGGTCGTGGGGAGGCAAGCCAGAGTGTTCTGGACCAGATAGATCAGCATATTTGCGCTTGTCGGGGTTTTTGGTGTTGGTGACGCGTGAGGGATCAGAAGGGTCCGGACTCGCGTGAGGAGGTGGTGGAGATGGCATCGTGAAACCTTGTTCTGATACCCCAGATTCAGTAAGAGTGTCAAAATGCGGGGAATCTGACGATTTCAAGGACAATAATGAAAAGTCTGATATGATGCACAGTTGGATACACAGATCACAATGCGAAAACAGTGTAGCCACAAGTATGTTTACTTGTCACGACTGTTTAGAGTGATAAGGATGAAGAAAAGAATATAGAAGGAGAGGAATAAACAATGATAAACAAACAAACTTACCTTCATTAATATGCCCGCCTGTCGATGGGAATTCCCTTCCACCTTCTTCACCAATGAAACTGAAGCTCACTACTGTCCCTCCAGTAGACGTGACAGACTCCAAGGAACACACTTTCTCTGGACTGAGACAGTAGTAAAAGCTGTTATTAACCTCTTCCTGCTCAGTGTCGTTGCTGTCTTCCTCCTCATCCCACAAACTATTCCAACTTGCAGCCACCTGGGCGTCGTCTCGCGTGACTATACCGGTATTTACCTGGATGTGTTGTGGTTGGCCACCTTCTGCTTCCAGAAAAAGAGGGTTCTGCTCCAGAAAGATCTCTTGGGCTTCTCGTCCCGTCTGCCATCGATGATAGAAAAGATCCAGAGTTTCATTGTAGTGATTTGTCGCTGTCCAACCGTAGATGGGATATTCGTAATCAGCGTCCATAGGAGGGAGGTTAATTTGATAGGTTGAGAAGCGACGTGACGGAGAGAAGGAGAAAAGAGGGTGGTGGGTAGCGAATAAAAGAGCTTGCCCAATCTGTTTGTCACTACGCCTGGGTTGTGAGGCTCACATCTAACAATGACAACAACATGCCAATTCACAACTGATATTCCTGGTAGAAGAAGCAATCAAACACGTTCAAACTGCCACAACAAAAGGTGGAAACCAGACAAAGTAGTAGATATGAGACATGGATACACTGTGGAAGAAGGTATTCAAACAATATAGCATTTCAATCGACTTGAGAAGCGTTTGTCTGGTTGTTTGCTTCAGCAAAGGGATAGCAATTGTATTCGACTAAGTAATCTTGTCGGCTCAATCGAGAAAGGCCGAAAACGGAGGCAGTGCTGGCTAACTAGCATGAGAGAAGGCTTTGGAAGATTCGCCATAGACAGGGATGACAGTAGCTCTTTAAAACTAACATGAGCCGCTACCTTCATACTGACAGAAGCATGTCATGCACACGGAATACTAGGTAGTTCTATCCAGCATGACTGTGGTCTCTGGATTCAGGTCATGTACAGGCGTCTTGCCAAATATACGAACAAAGCAAAGTCCAGTGACTGACAGAAGTGACTTGTAGGTGTACAGTACAACCGGTACCCAAACCGTTGACATACGAGGCACAAGGCACAATACAACATGCCAGTACGAGGAGGTACATGCATGACCCTAATCCAACTTTATGCATGACTCTTAGTTAAACTTCCTTTCCTCTCGATTTACTTCTCTCCTCGCTCGCTTGATCAAGCACCCTGAGCCGCCACTGGTCAGGTTAGGGCTAAACTACCACATCCACAACTCTTCCGACTAGAGAGCTCGCACTATTCCTTGAAATAGGCAGAAACCGGGCTTGAGCGCCATCATCGGATGCAAATGCCAGATCCCCGTGTCAGAATAGCCTACACTAATCCGAAGAAGTAGAGTCATTCGGCGTGGACGGTGTTGGTCGAGGAGGTCAGGTGGATATCGGCGGTGCATCACACTAAGAGTAAAGGAACTAGGGCAGAGCGGGTGCCTACATTTGCAGGCACGCTACTTACATCTACATCTCATGAGCCTCACGAGTCAGATGCTCGCGCTTCTTGCTCTTATGCAGGGGTCATGTCGTTGTCTGACGTCAAATGTCTTGTTTTCTCTGTTAAATAAGATTTCTGCTCATCGGTCGGAAATATTTTCACTTGTCAATTCGGGATGCCATGATCGGGGTCATGCCGTTTAGTTCGTCACCGTATAGTATAGCGTAGGGCTGACTCGGAGGATCGATCTTGTTTGTTGCTCAGCTGTAGATGGTCGCATGAATCAGATCTTGCATGATCTATAACCATTAAACTAAGTACTTCGTGTCGAGTAGTTACGATAATAGGGTGGTGCACCGCCACAGATCGCACCGCCACAATTAGCTGTGCCCTAACTTCTAACAAGTACATCTACCCGAATTCAATGCCAGATATTAAGATAGAAAACGTTAGAGTATGCAATTGATGTATGGACTAAGTATGCAAGGTAATGCACAAGCAATCATGGACTGACTTTTCTACATGCAGAGCAGATCAACAAGCCTAGAGAATCTGGCTCACTCTGATACAACCCGGTCGTCTTCATTTACACGTAATTCGACCACCGGTAGATCCTCGTCCCCGTCGCTGACAGTGCCTATATCATCAATCACAGAGTGAAATTTGGCAGTGTCATCGCCCGCATCCCCATTGAAATGCTGCTCGAGGTCGCTCATATCACCTCCGCCAACAGCTTTGTTGCTATCATTATCGTCATCGTCGTCAAAAAGCCCATCGTCGTCGTCCGACACCATAGGCCCCGTAATATTGTCAAAAGACCAAGCTGGCTGGTCCATAATAGAGAAATTCGAAGAGCTATGTTGATGTTTGGATTCATAAGGCGGTAATTCTTCTTCGTTATCGCTGGAATCAACCTCCACGCTCCTCACTCGGAGCCCGGCTTGCGAACCACCAACTCCCGCTTGGTGAGCTGCTCCGGCTCCGGCTAAGGCGCTCGTAGACCCATTGCGGGAGGAGTCGACGAGGCGCCTGCCTTCCCCCGACGGCGATGCTGCGCGTGAGTCGCTTTCATCGTCGGAGTTGGCTCGAGTTGAAGCTTCAGTAATCTCTTGCAGAAGTTTGCCTCCAAGGGGACGGTCTGATCGTCGGCGATAGAATAGAAGATATGCAGCTGTCGACACAACCTTGGCAGGATTGATGGCCTTTGACACGTGGGAGTCTGATGAAATCCGTTAGTTCTTTCCTAATACCAGAAGAAACAAGTACATACCGTTATATTCATTCCACTCGTTTGTCAAGAAGTTCTTGGCATAAGCAGTATAATGACCCCCGCCAAGACCACCGTAATGATTGTCAACCGCGAAAAGATCGTAGATCTGACTCTCACCAGGCTCAGCAGATGCAACACGTCCGTTCAGATCGAGTCCTTCAATAGGAAAGTCGACCAATTCGTCAATCTTATCCCTGAAACCTCGACTAGCACTGAATCGCTTAAGATGAACCACTAGGATATCTGGTGTCTTCCAAAGCTCGAACTTCTTGCTCGCCCGACGATGCTCTTTACAACGCGGGCAATACCATGCATCATTCTCAGACAGAATCTCCTCCCGACCGAACTCGTCAAGGCACTGATCCAATGAAAGTCCCTTCTTCCTGCGATTTGCCCGGTGCGCGCGTTTAGCAGCGAGTTCTGGATCAGGTAGATGCTCCACATTTGTCCACGTCGGCGCGCCACGCAACTCATTGCGGTCTTTCTGGTCAGCACCAAAAAGTCCATCATGGTTAGTCTCCGTCCAATCAAGCACGATACCCTCACCAGGACGAATGTAGTAAACAGGCTCCTCTTTTCGAGTAGTCTCGGTCAATCGCTTAGAAACCGTGCTGAGTTCGTCCTCGGAGTCACTGGAATCGCCATTTGTCAATTTACCCAACTCAGTTGAAGATCCGCTAGTTCGAGAAGGCTTCTTGTCTTCCGTACTGCGTATAGTATTGATTTCATCTTCGCTGCTGACTGGGCTGTCAAAGCTCTCTCTCGGTTGAGTTTTGCGGGGCTTGGGCTTCGGCTTGGGCTTCGGTTTCGGAGCTCGAGAAGAAATAAGCGGGTAGTTCGTATGATCATCAACCGATGAGAAACCCAGAGGAATGACCTCGTGTCGTGACCTGACATATTTCATCTCAAAGAGGTTTCGGAAACGCATAGGAGGTGACTTTTTGGTTACTGGCTTGGTGGACTCGTCAGCTTCCTTTTCGTCGCTAGCATCCTCCATAGACACATCAACAAGCCCTTCTTCACCCTCTACAGAAGCAGCTTTAATCTTTGAGTCAGAGTCGTCGTCATCCTCATTCATGATCACAGCATCAGAATCGTCCTCTTGTGTAGTTTCCTCAACACCAGCATTTTCGTGAAGGAAATCACGAGTAGTCAACGTCGCTACCTCCTGCAGAACCTTGCGCAATATGGCATCATAGTCCTGAGCTTCTTCTCGGGACAAAACTATAAATGACGGCGCGCCAAAAGTCTGCTTCGATCCGATTCGACCCGTTGATCTTTGAACACGATTAAAAACTGGTACAAGAAGGCGATCTGCCCGAGGAGAGTCGATTTTGGGAACATCCTCATGGTCACTGTTAAACGACATTGAGTAAGAGGACTTCTTGGGCCGGTCTGGATTGTAGTTGGTTGGAACCATTTCAACTTCAAAGATACCAATATCATCTGATCCGGTGATGTTGCTATCAGCGATGGTGCTGGTATTGTCGAATAACCGGTAGAACTTGTTCTTATAGACTTCTGCCATGATAAGTCTCGATGCATCTGTGCCCGCCTTCTGTGCCACGAGCTCCTTTAATGCTTTGATGCTCGCATTCTTATCAATCTCAACATCAATAAGCACTGGAGGTTTGTGTAAAGGGAAGAAGAATATATCCTTTGTCCACAGGTTTTCAACAGGAAGCTGTAGTGTAAGGTTGTTGAAGGGATCAAAGATGATGCTGACTTTGTCGCACACAGGACAATGCAGGGTTGATTTGTACATTCCTGCAAACAAATCTGTGATAACGGAGTCGTTGCGAGCCTTGTAAATCTCCCAGCATCGGTCGGCAAATGCCTTCAATGCAGCGGAATCATGTACCATCTCATCAGTAGAATCTGGCTTTTCGATGTATGGTTTGTTTTGAATGCGATTAAGATCCTCTTGTAGACCATCAAGAAGGAAAAGAACAAATTCCTGAGAATCCTGCTGACCATAGCCAGAGAATGCAGGTCCATATCGACCAATGGTGTGTTTAAAATGTTTTGGAGAAAAGGATGCGGGGCTTTCATCGTAAACGGCGTGCAACAAGTTGGCGTAAGCTTTTGCTACATCACCATTGTGTGATAGAGGGTTGTTTGGGTTGAGGTCTTTTTTGTAGTAATCATCTGCAAGGTTGAGTCAGTATGCTAGAATGGCCATCTGAAAGTTCAAACGCACTCAAGAAGTATAAGGTCAGTTCTTCCACGCTGCGAACACATTGCAATGCCGATGCCATATAGCAAGTGTTTCCAAGGTTCGTGAATCCCGTATTGCCCTTGGGCCGTCCATCCTTCTTGCGTCCGCGGATTGGTTCTGAAACTGGAGTTGTCCGACCGCTGGTGGTGGTGGTGGTGACGGCTTTGGATTTGACCTTGTTAGCACCAGGTCTGGTAGCTCCAGGTATAGCAAGACGGTTCAATGTCGATCTCGAGGCATCTGAAACCCATTCACCACCTCCAGGGCCGCCGATTTGCTCTTCCAGAACCACAACGGCATTATCGCCGAGTCCGAAATGGTCGACTGTGGAGTTGCCGTTGTACTTTTCATTGTTCGTTTGATCCTTTGCATCCTCAATCAACTCTCGGTGCGTATCTGACAGAGATGAGAAGGTGTTGACATCCAGCACGAGACTGTTACCCGCGTTTGCCACCAAGGTAGCTCCGGGAGCAGGCGAGTTGCTTCTTGAGTGCGCGGGCGTAATGACACCTGAAGTCTGGGTACTGCTGAGACCATCCAGAACTCTCCATACACGGACCTTGGTTGCCATATCAATATGAGCAAGCTCTTTAGCCTTCTTCAGCCACTTTTGAAAATTGGTCTGTCTGCTAGCAAGGAACTTTACAGGTGCTGCGCTCTTATCCCTCAAGGCATGATGAGACATGCCACCGGCAGATCCCGGCAGCTTGTGGACTGTGTAGATTGGTGGAGAAATCTCGTACTGAATGTTGGTAGCGTCGCCCTCACTTGTGTTGTGCGCATAACGAACAATAGCTGGTGACTGTTCGGCCAGTCCGTACCATTTCATGATCAGATCCCATGCAGCTTGAGGAACGATTTCAAAGTCTTCGTTCATCTGCAAACCGGGACGTAAGGGAACAAAGGGCTCTCCGGCTTCATCCTGAAATGTGAGGGAAGGATCCGTGTCCAGAACGATGTCCGAATTATCCACTGGTCCAATTTCTCCTTCAGCAAACTTTTTGTCGATAGGTTTCAAGACACGCTCCTTTGAACTGCGAGCCAACACTCTGTTCAACCAGTTGTACGACAAAACATATCCCTTTTGTTTATCCTCTGGAAACTTCTGGGCCAACTCTAGGACTTGCTGAACCTGTTCGTCGATAGGCGGGAGCTCCGCATCGGACGCGGCATCGTGAATCTTTGCACCTTCCTTTTTTGCCGAAGAGCTGTTATATGTCGACATACTGGACGGGGTAGGATAGACCGAATCCGAGTCGTTGTTTGTATTGCTGTTGTCAACAGCATCCGCCATTTCAGCATTCCCATCAGCTCCAATCATGTCTACAGAGGTAGCTCTTCTCTGAGCTGGGCGCAAGTCACCCTCATCCATTTGGTAATTTGTGTTGTCCATCTCAACGTCCTCTTGAGATCGTTCGTCCTGATTCATCTGAGACATGCGACGCTTGACGCCGGGAGACGAGGAGCGCACTTCGCGTTGTTGATCTTTTTCCGAACTGGACATATCGGTCGCAGGGTCACTGTCCAGCGTGAGCCCTGCGTAGGCCGCCGATGGAGAATCTGCGTGCTCTGGAGGAGTGGGAGCACGGGCACCGGCGGCTCGAGAATTAGCGACACCGAGAACTTCTTCCTGAAGATGTGCGGGAATATAGCGTGGTGACGAGGCCGAGGATCGGGTCTTGTTGGACGATGCCAGGGTCGCCGTCGACTGGGATGATGGTGGGAGTTGTTGTGGCAAGGAAGGAGGCGCGGAAGAGGTGGAGGTCGCCAGGGAAGGAGAGGGCGAGGGAGAGGACGAGCCGAATTGTTTTTGGCGATTAGCGGCGGAGGTCTTTGGTCTATTATTATTATTTGAGAATGAGATGTTGGATTTGCGGTGTTGTTGTTGTTTGTGGTGTTGAGAACGAGGTTGGCTGTCGTCGTGACCTTTTAGAGGCTGGCCGTGACGTCTTTCCTCCGAATCAGCGTGCCTGGCCCCCGAGCCACTGGAGGAGGGCGCCTTTGGATAGCGGCGAGGCTCTTCAACAACTTTGCGACGCTTGGTGGACGACGTCGTGGCGGTGAGCTGCTCACGTCTAGTGGCAGCTCTGGATAAATGAATGGATGGAGAACAGAAAAACGATAAGATGGAGAAGAAGGGGGAGGGAAATCTAAGAAATGCAAAGAGACCGAAAAAAAAAAAAGGTTGTGAGTGAGGGATGGGAGCGCTCCGATCAGGGAAAAATTATTAATGTGGAGAGACCCAGAGGGAAGACTCCAAGACTAAGAGTCTAAGATCCGCCGCCGCCAACCAATACGAGACTGGATGAGAAAAGATTCATGAAAAAATAGACAGCAGTGAAGAAAGAGAAGGATGAGACAGACAAAGTAAATATTGAAATAGAACTTGAAAGCTGTTTCTTAAGGCTAGCATTGGTTAATTTACTTTCTTCGTTTGTCTAGCAAACACTTTGTAGATGGTTAAGTTTTTTGAGGACATGACTAATCAGTGGGTGATGAATGGCCTCAAGTCCAACATAGGACCAATCTGATCAAGTGACTATTTGTTAATCATCATATAGACCATCTGATTGATGAGTGACACGCCCTATCATAGCTGTGTTGAGAAAATTGTGGAGTTGAGAAGGTGGGGAGGAGAAGTCAGCAACATGAATCCTCTCTGGAGAGAATCCTGTCAACTGGTCAAGTTCAGAAGATTAAATACTTCAAGGGTAGCCAGGTCTTTTGATGTACCAAGATCGACCCGAAATAGAAAAGAGAACGGGTGGAAACTGGTCGGACGCATTCAAAATAAGACCAAGTTTAGTATAAGAAATGAACAAATTATAGCTATCGTAGGCATGGTCTCATTAAATGGATACATACACATAAGCCTCCACTTCTGTACAGCAAATAATGCAAGGATCAATTCAATCCATCGTCTATCGCGCAACGATCTTATCAACCTCATCTTTTGCTTCCGTCCATGTCTCCAGGTTCTTTCGCGCCCAGTCCAAGTGACAGCGAGCATAGGCTACCTGTGTAAGACACCTACGTTAATTGATGCTCTTGCATAAAATGTCCTCTTGAGAAAGACTTACCATGTATCGGCGAAGATCCTCCTCCTTATCCTTCTGGAATCGCTTGAGATCTTGTAGCACACCCGCACTCGCGTCTTTAACGTCTGTCTCGGATACTCGGAGCGCTTGTTCCAGCTAAATGGCGATACATTAGGCATATGTCATAATAAAGAAATGAATTAAACTTACCTGCACCAAGCTTTCCTTTGTCTTGCCCATCTGATCTCGGCGCGTCCGCTCAGGATCAACATCCGCAAATCCATGAATAGCATGACTAATACGACCAAATAGTTTGTTTGTCACGAAGTTTCCACTCGGGCTTTTGCGGTGAGCAGGAGGCAGGTCCCGATACGGGTTTGCTTGGCTTGGAGATCCTTGAGGGGAGATGTCGCCGTGTGTGGGCGGAAAATCAGAGTCAACTGATGTTGTATCTTCTGATGTGCGAGATGTGTCGTGCTCGCCTTGGCCGCTACTCGTCGCTGAAGAAGCAGATGCCGACCTAGATGACCTAGTCGCCGTCGATGTAGAGGCTGCTTGATTCAAATACTGATCGATACGTTTTGCTTCCTGCTCGCTCCGTTCCAGAGATTCAAGTAAAGCTTTCTTTTTCGCGAGCTCATCTCTTGTCATTTCCTCCTGCACACGTTTGAGTACTCGGTATCGTAGCACGCTGCGAACCACGCTTGCAAATTGAGCGCTTTCCCGCATGGGCTCCGCAAAGTTCGCTCCCAACGCGGCAGATAATTCTTCCGTTTCGATATAAGATGTGTCGGCAGCTTGACCGATGCGCTCGATAGCCGCGGCGACAGTAGGGGACTGTTCTGATAGCGAGAATCCGTTGTAGCGAGCACCGAGTTCCATAAGGTCGGCAGATAGTGAAGATAGATGCGAAAGAGTTCGGCGGTTGACTTTCTCGATATTTCCTTGCAGCAACAGTTCAAGTTCCCGCGTTGATGCTTCAAAGTTGATAAAGTATGGGTCGAGGTCTTGTTCACTGAGCGTCTTGGATGTGGGAGGGAAGCGGCCTAATACCTGCACGCCCGGCGTCGAGTGCGCAGCTGTTGATGGTGTTTGAGAGTATTCGGACGGTGAAGTAGGAGTACCGCTAGTACTTGTTGTCGATGAAGATCTCAATTTTGCCGACGCTGAAGGGACAGGAAGCCAGGCGTGGGCCGGAGTGGGATTTGCTGGATCTAAAGGCGGAGCTTTCAGGTTGTTCTTTGGGACTGATGATGCAGGGTGGGAATGCAAGACCTCGCTCTGGAATTGTGTCAGTATTGAATCTTCCTTAGTACACGAACTACAGTTTTGCGATAAAAAGATACTCACCCAGCTGACATTAGGGTCTAGAAAGCGCCACCAGACACCATCTTCACGCACTTCCTTCATCTTTCGACACCGGTTGAGGAACACGCCGAGCATGCGTTTTCGAAGTTCGATGATAGCGCTATCCTCTTTCGCCTTGGTCGGCTTCGCGGCGTAATCGGCCATTGTATGTTTCTCAGGTATCGGGGGGATCACAAGGGTTGGATGTAGACTGACAAGCGTCTGTCGTAAAGAAGCAAATTCTGAATATCGTCGGCGTACTTCCAAGTCCTGAACATGCGTTGCGAAAACCAAGTCAGACAATGCAAATATTCTCCAGCTAAAAGATAGTGTCGCAACTTACCCCCGTGCGGATGGTATAAACAATGTATCCGCCGCCTCCTTCATGGTTCTTGCCAGCATCCGTGATCAATATAGGCATTTCAGGGTTCTCGTAGAGTATCTGCTCAATGCGACTGTCGTAGACGCCCTTCTTGCGACCGGAGGGCTGCGGCTGGCGAATCTCAAAATCATTATCGTCCTCGTCTTCGGTATCAGTCAAGCGCGATACATAGTCTGGCGGTTGGGTCGACACTGGCGACGAGGGCTCGGAGGTATCGCGATCGTAGGGAGCTTCAAGATTGCGAGAACCTCATTAGAAGAGCGTTACGACGTCATTGGCCCGCATGGCCGAGGGAAGAAGAAAGTAAACTTACGAGGTGAAACAGCACCGGAGTGCAGCGAATCAGACAGATGGCCGCCTGGGCGATCAAAGGCGCCGTACGGATTGTTATCCTCGTCGTTCCACATGATCGCGAGGTTTTGTTTTGTCCAGAGTGGTCGGAGAAGGTGCGGGTTCGATGGAGGTGGGCAAGTGCTGCCTCAGCTTAGCTTCCCGAGCTTAGGCCGCCGGATAACAACCACAACGACACTGACGACAACAATAATCGAAAGAAGACAACACTCTTTAACCAACTGATGCAGGGGCAAATAAATGGAACAAGTCGTCTTCAGATTCAACTGGAAATAGAATCCATTCAAGCTGATATTGGATTGGAAGAAGGGCTGGCGATGAACCGGAAGGTATAATAGTCTGGATCGACTGTGCTGGACAAAGGAAATCGTCGTCTTCGAAGACCAGCCGGGAAGCGCTAATTAGACAGTGCCCAAGGTGGCGGAATCTAGACGAAAGTTCGTATTGGAGTAAAGATTCGACTATCAATTCGGGAGAAGTTGCTACGTATCGCGCCGTGGTTGTGGTTGAAGTCTACGCGGGGTTGCCTCAACTGGTTGCTGTCGCTGAAGCAGAAGGAAGGGAGGGCGATGTGGTTGCCTGAGCCTTCAGGTGTCGAGTGTAGCAGGACAATTGAAAGACCAGATTGCTGCCTGAGCACTAAGGCAGAAAGAACTAGGACCAAAGGAGAACCACTTTCCGCTTTAGGAGATTTTTGGATCACAACAAAGGACGTTGTGTGGAGAAAGAAAAAAAAAAGAGAAAGAATACACTTTCATTTTTAACTAAACGAGACCAAAGACCCAAGCAAGAAAAGGTATCCAAGAAAAAGCAAAGCACGCACCCACACCAAAGGAAAAGACAAAGGGAAAGTTGACACCAGGAGTAAGTATGCCATACAGTAAATATGTAACAAGAATGGTAGATAGTAAAGAGCGAAGGAAAGCAAGATACGAGACAAAAAGTTAGCTCAATCATTTATTCCAGATAGGTGAACCCCAGGTGTTAAGGACTTGCTCAAGCTCTCCGATGTAGCTACGCTCGCCCTTGATATAGTTTGAGGACCCGCTGGGTCCTCCAGCAAAGCTCCAAGCAACAATGTTCATTTCTGTCTTATCGTTGCTCGGCGCCTCTTTAAAGAAAGTAGCCAGCCGGTCACCCATGACCGGAAGGTTGTGGCTATCTAACCGAAGGGCGTAAAAGGCGACTCGCTTGAACTTGCCGGTAGCTGAGTCAATGGTAGTGGCGAAGGTGAAGCCATTAGGCTTGAAGAATGGTTTCATTGCAGCGAGTTGTTCCTCATCTATTGGCTCTGTTCCGGAAAGAGCAGTCAATCGATTCACAACTGGCAAGGTCATCGGTCCCGGAACCCAGAAATAAATGTTGACGGTGGACGAGCGCCAGTCTACGGCAGCATGGCGTACAATGTCTAGACCTGCAGTTTTCAACTTGGGTTCCAGGGAGCGGAGCGTGTCAGGAACATTTGGTGCTGCAAGAATGTCTTCGAGAGGGAAACGGCCGCCGAGCCATACCCAGGTCTTGTTGAGTCCCTTGGCCGGATCAAAGTCGCAGGAAGCAATGGCATTCTCTCTAAAATTTGCCCACGATGTGAAAAGAGGTATCATCGGATGATTACCTGGTATCAGACCATGGTTGATAGCGGGTCCGACGACGTCCACTTTCTCGCGTTCATAAAAGCGGAATGCAACGCCATCTTCCTTGCTTGTAGCTTTCCAGAGCACAGCACCACGCTCGAAATTCTCCTTGTAAGTGTCGAGAACCGCATTCACAACCTTTTCGTTATAACCCGAGTCGAGCGTGGCACAAAGTCGAGAGACATCCTTTTTGAAGTCATCGGCATTGAATTTGAGACACTTCGAAGGATAGGATTTTGGTGTCTTGTCCACGACGTCTTCCTTGTGCTTTACTCCCACATGTAAAGTTGCGAAAAGTCGGTGGGCATATTGTTTAAAGGCTGAGCCAGAGGATCTGAGCATAGAAAAGGAGTTTGCAAACGTTCGGCGAGTCGTACCAAGGCTTGCCATGGTGGCAATGGATAATTGAACTTTGCAACGAAAGTAAGCCTACTTCCAACAAGAATTGGATGATAGAAGAGCCAGATCCTGAAAATTAGGATGATTCGGACGAAGAATGATAGAAAGGTCGGGGAGATGACCAACAGGTCTATATACCCAAGCCATCATCCCTGATTACGCAGATAATCATGGATCGCGGCAACATAGTAAAAGTCCGTGCAGGTTGCATAGACAGATCTAGGAGTCTTTCTAAATCTGATAACAAAGGAAACTGGACGCATATGACATGAAGACCCAGAAAAAGGCGAATATTCCCGAGCTAAATGACGCTCCTTCTTAAGAAACTTTGACCCAGATCTAGTAGTCCCCTCCTTTTCATTATCATGAAAGACAGCCCAGAGTGCCTCAATAGGCCTCCTCATGGCAATCTGTAGCTTGATTGGTGGCTAGACCCAGATACAGGCCCAAGGAACGAGGTTGACACGGTGGATATTCTCACGATTGTTTTTTGACGTGTTTCTTTGTAAGGTGGACACTATTACCTTTAGCTCGAAAGATGTCAGAAACTTGGAATATTCTTATGGACTCAAGCAGCATGTAGTTGTTGACTTACCTGCTTATCTGCCGACGATTGCTGCCGAGGAATTTGACTCTCCCAGCATTGTCATAGTTTGTTGTGCTTGGCCTCTGGAATCTAAGTACCATCGGGCAATTTGAATGAATAGCGGTGCTTTGACTGACAGAACTTCACCTGGACAAAGACAGATAACGGCTATTCCTCGGTATCCCCTAGCGCCAACCACCTTTAGACTGAAATAGGCAGTGCATGAACTGGTGTGCATTCATCTCTCATTCTGGTATGGTGTGCATGCATGTATGTACGCACTGTGTATGTACAATATCACGTGGCTGATCCTGCCCTAGTGCCTTCCCAATCTCCATTTCATGTATCTCTCTTCCACCCATCCAATCTTTTCCCTTGGATGCCACTCTCCAGATTGTTTCTGTTCTCAATAGTGGAAGCAAAAAACAAACTAATACGCGGCGTTGCGGTACCAAACCATACCAGCCCTTTCGTAAGGAGTAAGCTTCTTCCAAATCAACTTTTCGGGCAGAGGAAAAGTCGGACGTGGTCGACGTTTATCTTTTGGTGTGAAGTCCATGGGTTGCGAATGATAGCAATTTCTGGACGGTCGGTATGGACTAATACTTCGACCACGAGATGACTTTGATTTTCGCGGTTTGTTGGCTAGCCTCCAATGCTGAGGACTGGCGGATACCTGTCTGTCCCAGGGTACTAGTTTTTGACTTATGAATCTGTCGAGGCGTGGAAGGCTTGCGTTTGGGACTCCTCGTGCGAGATCACCGCTCAGAATAGTGTATTGTAGGGGTCGTTCTGCTGGGGTCACACCTATCGAAGGTGCGATATCCTCTGTTGTGGGTGGGAGATTGACAAGAGATGACTTTGAGGTATGATAGGATGTTGGAAGGAGTGGATTATGTTTTGCGCATCGCAGCCAGCCCCATGAATTGGTCCACGAGTTTGACCAGGAGTTAGTCCAGGAGTTGCGCCAGGGGCCAAGTAGTGGAGTTGTAAGATTTGGTTCATTCGATATAATCTCGTCAGGTTCGAGATGGCGGGGGTGAAAGAGTTTGTATACCACGCCGACAGCGATGACAAAGAATAGCAGGACAATCGCAAGCATCAGAATCGCGGCATTAGTCGAGGAAGCCATGTTGAATGACTCTGTCGCCAACCACAACACAATGAGAGGGTTGTCCCGTTCAGAAATTCGGAACTTCACGTTTGTTTCTGTTGATGGGGAAGGGAAACCAAGTTATGGACAAGAAGATAGAAAAAGGCTGTAAACTGAGCAGAGAGATTGAGTGAGTTGAGCAGGTGAGATTTTTGCAGCAAAGAAAGACAGGAGAGCTCCCCAATACTAATTAGCGAATGAAAAGACGGGGACTCATGCCTATCAGGAGTTTGTCAACAATACATCGAGCCTGTCTAAAGGCGAGGGACTTCCCCGACAATCTCATTCAGATGTTAATGGGCGCAAGCTAGACAAAAGAACAAACAAACAAAAGTGAGCATAACCTTGTTTCCTTGGGGTTGCCTTGTTCCTACGAGTTTCAGACGACCAAACAACATTTTCCAAGGGACAGACATATCATTGGTTCATTCGACACTACCTCTACTAATTCTTTTCCTCGACAGAAATCGCAGCTTGAATCCTCTCCAGCCACTGAGGATGCAGAGAAATCATCTGTCCTCGTTCATACAAATTCTTCAGCGTCTGTTTGAAACCACCGGCCTCTTCAATTTCAGAAATGGCGATGAGCAATGACGCAACATTAAACAGCAAACATCCCAAAGTATACACCTCAGGTTTCGAGGTCCAGCCAAGGACATCATCTGGTTGATCCTCGGCCGCAGAAGATGTTACTTTATCATTGAGATATTTCAAGCCATTTGACACCCATACTTCGAGTTTGCTGATCGTGGTTCTATCATAGACAGATTTGTCCAAGCGCCCGAAAACCTTCGTCCAAGTATCGATTTCTCGAACATCGTCGATGAACAGATTTTGTTTCTCTTCTTCGAAAAGAGCGAGACTTTCCTTCGAATAGTCCTCGAATAATGTTTCGAAAGATCTGAAGTCTGAGTGTTTCTTCTGAAAAAGCGTCTCTTTCATCAAGCGTGCAACAACATGTCGGAACAAGGCTGGCTGCGTTGCGTAATTCCCACTTATGAATTCCACCAGGCTCTCGCTCGCAGGCAAAGCTCCCAGAGTAACTGTTTGATTAGGAAAAATGGCTGAATGAGACAGTACCCATGAAGCGACTAGAGCTGAAAGAGAACGGAGTTCGTCATCATCGTCATTCAACATGTCGTATAGTATCAGGTAGATCTCGAGAGTAGCAGGTGTGGTGTCAGGTGCCTGGTTGGGTTTGCGGAGTATTCGACTGAATGTCCTCAATGACATGATGGCAGACGATCGAGCAGAGAATACCTGTTACAGAACGTGTTAGATATATGAAGCATTTGAGTATGTATGAATTGGAGAAAAAAAAGACACATACTGTCTCTTCACTCAGCGCAGATCGAAGGCTAACAGCCCAGCGTCGAAGATCAAGCAAGTCAAGCCCTCCATTACTTTCTGTAGTTGAATCTGTACTCTCTGCATGCATGTACTTCAAGGTCAACAAAGACCCTTGCAATCGAAGAACATTTTCAGTGAGTTCTCGACTCCAGATATGCTCTTCCGATTGGATGGAGAGATGATCGGAGACTCGTGCCCATTTGCTTGCAAACTCAACTTCAATGCCTCTTTCCAAGGCGTCTTCCAAGATCTCCGCAAGATTCAAAGCAGTTTGTGCTTTGATATTCTCCTCATGGAAGCTCTGTAGCAGAACAAGGAGATAAAGGCTGAGAAATTCCTTTTGTCCCTCATAGCTAGGGAAAACAAGACGGATGCGTTCCAAAATCCAACAGGTAGCGTCGCTGTCGCTTGCAGAGAGATCAAAGAATGGCCCCATGAGCCCGGCAGGTGAGGTATCTTCGGCGGATTCAGAAATAGACAGTGTATTGTTCAATATCAAACACCAGGTGAGTGACCGGCGAAGCAGGGATTCGGCGCGCTTTGCACATATCCTGTCCGGAGATTGGGGTCCAGAATTGACTAATTCTGCTAGGCCGTGCTCGAGAGAATAGTTGTTGATAAACTCGCTCACAAACCGCGTCGTTTTAGAGATGACTAGATCGAACAAGTCAAGTTTGTTAGTCACTGTACTCTGCTTAGAAAGGGTTCCGGAAGTAGGTACCTTCTCTGCCGGAGTTGGCGTTGCTTTCAAGGACATCGACCAAAATATCAAACAACGTATCTTGGCCGAATGGAGATCTTATATACGGGAAGAATCCCGTGAAGACTTTTCGCACTGTGGCAAGAACGTCGTCGATATTGTCTAGAATGATTCAGTGAGAACTTGTTCAAGTGAAAAATAAAAGTCAAAGTCATCCCTTACCGCGCCAATGAGTTGAATGCCACACCCTTAGCAGCGTGTATCGCGCGCACAACATCTTTCCATGTAAATGTATTTGAGACAATTTTGTTAAATCTTCATCCATCAATACGTTGATAGATGACAACATATCGCTGTACCGGAGAAGAGACGCATATACTCTGGCTGCCTGCTCACGAACGGCCCATATAGTGCTCTTGATATGATGTATTACCAGACCACGTAGCAAATCATCATCATCATTGGAGGTCGACGGAACTTTCTCTGCGATAATTCCCAAGGCTGGGAATACTTTTTCGGTCTCATTAGATGCCAACACCCCCCGTTCGGGTTCCTTGCCATCATCTCGGGCTTCATCTGCAGAAGCAAGTAATTGAGCCAGAAGCTGGGTTAATCCTTCATATTTGGGGAAAGCCAGTGACATATTGGGCTCGACGCCTGAAGCGCCGCTAAATCCGAACGGTACTCCGGGACGACGTGCACACATCTTATTCATCGAAGCATGGAAGAGCATTAGTCCACAGTTACGAATCGCCCAACTAGAAGACATTAGTTAGTCACACAATTCACGTCGTTATTCCAACATTAACCAGTGGGGGGAATGATTAAGACTTACATCGGAGAGCTTAAAGAATCTGCTCCGAGTCTGAGAAGAGGCATGATATAGTTCTCTGTGCTCGATGTTAATTTTGAAGTCGCAAGAATATCCTTGAGGCAATTCATGGCGTGGACTTGAGGCAGAGAAAGTTCATTGTAGCTAGGTGCTTGTACAGCTGGTGAGCTTGCGATATCCTGTAGATCGTTCATAATCTTTCCAAACAACGGATCTCCTGATTTGGAGATACATATTCCGGTCACGAGAGCTGGTAGTCCAGCAGATCTTCGTGTCAATTTGGAAGCATAATGTTGTATCATTCTCAATGAGTTCTGTGATAAATCAGCTATTGACCATCCTTAAGGCTGCAAAAAAATCTTACTTACCTGATACCACATATCTGGGAGGCTAGAGATCTCAGGGTTTTTGTTTTCAGCACACCGCAGACAGCATGCTGTAAATGTCTGTGCAACAGTACTAAAAGCACCACGGTGTCTAAGCTCTGACAACTGAACGAAGCTCAGAGTACCGATGGTCTCGAAGTCAGTACGTTGAAGTCCATCGTTTGGCGCATAAGCCGCATTTGAAACAATAGCATGAAGCAGAAGACTGTTTCGATCTATCAGTAAGATTTATTGACGTTTCTCATTTGACCATATTCCATACCTAGAATCCTTGAGAGCACGCCATGAGTAGGATAACAAGTCCTTTGGTCCAAGCATGAGGTCTTCTATAAGCTCATCGGTATGCCCTTCGGGGGTGTCGATGCACAAAACAGGCGTGACCTTTGTCCAGATATTTTCGCAAATTGCTACGATTCGATCATGCACTTTTCGCCATGATGAATCACGTTCGACTGATGATTCCGAAATTGTAGCATAAAACTTTGGAGTCGCCACAATGTATCTATTTCAAGATGACTTAGTATTCCTGATTGGAGAATATTCAAATTCAGCTCACCTGAGGGCAGATGTATGTCCATGAAGTGGAGCATCTCGAACAGAGGCTTGAAAAGGCCCTGTCTCCTGAGAAAGCTTGACTTCTAGCCTTCGCAGAACCTCATTTACAACGCCAATCTTTGTACTGAGCCAAGAATCTTCATTTCCTGTTTCATGTCCGTCTTTGGCTGTAGAATATAAGGCATGGTACAGTCTGGCAACAGTATCCGCATGGTCCGCACGACTCGTTCTGCTAGCGAGTGCTTCAGCCCTTAACAGTGCAGTCACCAGTTTCTCCGCGACATTAAAACCATCATCAAAAGCGCTATCCTTTGCGTGACTAGAGAAATGACTTGGGAAAAGACCGATGAGAGAAAGAGCGGTTGCTCGAACTTCTTCAAATGGGTTGAGAAGAAGATCAACCAATAGTCGGAAAAGACTTGGTCGTAGAACATTCACTTTGTACCGCCACAACACCTGCTCTTCTTCTGGAACATGGGTAGCATTTGGGTCAACACCGGTCTTCAGCACAAGAGATATCGAATTCAGAGCAGATATGTGGCGTTGGTATGAAGCGGTTGGGAGTAGCTCCTTTTCAAGAAAATCAACGTAACGCTCCATGAATATCTTGCTATCCTTTCCTTCCTTTCCCATGAAATCTTTTAGGACTCCAGGCCCTCGCAAACGCACCATAAGTCTACGCATGTAGGACATCGTTTCCTGGCGAATGAATGAGTCGGAATCGGCATTTATCGAATAAAGACCTTCCATTATACCATTCAACGCAATTGCAGATATAGGTTTTGACATAACGGGAGCCGTTGTCAAAAGTGAGAGAGCCAACAATCTTACTCTCGGTTCGTTGTGAAGTAAAAAGCGTCCAAGTACATCACTTTTTAGAATAAGAATATCTGCAACGTCCGCCTTCCTTGTCGCAGCTGTTCGCTTCTCAAATTCTGCAAACGTCAGCGTGTCTGAGTCAAGGCAGGTATCAGATTTCGATATGACTTACGATCTTCATGCACGAAGCCAATCTTCTTCCCTACTCCCAGAGCAGAGAATAGAAGAATAAACTCCTCAACAGTCCCAGCATCTTCCATATTACCCGTTAATACTGGATCCAATGGCAAGTCTGCGATGAAGGCTCGGAACGCTTTGATGTCTGCTTCTAATAGGGGAAGAAGAATGGATCTGGAAAATAGCTCTAAGTGTTCCATATTCTCCAGCATGATGTGCTTGGTGGGCCGAATCCAGCTCGTCAAAGGATAACAGCTCTGTCCGGAATCTTTGTTTTCTTCGTTTGCATTTTTGTGCAGGAAGGCCATCAAAGTTCCGCCCGTCGACACAAATCCATGTTTTTTCGCATGTATGAGTATTGCAAGGCTAAATATGGTGGATATACTATGCTTCACACTAATGCTTGCATCGTCGTACTTCACGTCAGTGCGGTGTAATGGCGATATGTCAACCGACAAGGCTTGACAGTGCCTAGCATAGAGCGATTGCCATTCTTCGTAGTGTGCCACCAGCCAGTCATAAATCAGTGACATCAGTGTCGAGGCTGACATGCCACTTTCTCGTACCAGTCTTTCCAGTGAGACGAGAGATGACTTCAACCGTGATCTGGGATCGGCCAGAATGATACTAGGCATGATCTCATCCATAAGCCCCGTTTGTATTCGGTGGGCTTCGGCAGCATCTGGGTGCTTCTTGAGGAACTTGAACAGGCCGCTGAGGACCTGTTTCATCGGCTTAGGCGTAGTATCGTCGAATCTTACCAGAACCACTTCAAACACAGCAAGCCATGTTTGGTTCGAATAGGCCATATGTTTGGTCGTAGATATATTTGAGGACGACGCACTCTCCAGAAAATTAATCACTGCATTGCATGCAGCTTGCGTCTGCCCTTTCGACATAGATCTGGTGGAGAAAGTGAGGAACAGTGACTCCCACGCATATTTGATTTGCCTATATGGCAATTAGATATATTTCACTTAGTCAAAATTTTGGTTCGACCTAAGATCGCAATACTCACTGCTCATTTTGGCAAGTCTGAACAAATATCTTGAGGGGTCCTTTGCAAACTCTCAGCAGAATCTCTTCGGGAACCAATTGTATATTTGTGGAAAAAGATTTGATATCCGCATCCACATCCTGAAAACCACCCCCTGCAAGGCCAGCCTCGAGACCAGTCATTATTCTGACTGTCTAAAGCACCTGAGAACGAAACTGTTGGTCAAAATGTTCTTTTCTCCCGCTCCAAAGTCATCCCACCTTGAGGTTGTTCTTGTGGAAATTTAAGAAATGTTTCCACATCGGTACTAGTGTGCATAGAGATCTGGTCGGGCCGAGAGTTCTTCCGGCTCCTTCCCCGTTCTGCGCCGTGAGTGGCTCCTTCCCGTTGGACTTGGTCTTGCCGTCAGAAGGAAAAAGAAGTTTTTGTCCGAACTCAAAGTTCGATCGATGTCAACTCGTCCATCCCAGACCCATCCAGCCCATCACTCTATATCGAATCCACCACCTGCGCAGTAATCTACTGTCATTTACGACTGTATTCAATTCTCAACTCACGACTTTCCTTCTGTTTCCGGTTTTCGTCAGTTGATTATTCTGCCCGTCATGGCTATTTGGGACTCGTTCAGCGGCCGCAAGGCGACCACATCTCAAGATACCTTTGATCCTACCTCTGCGCAAGACGTCTCCTCCTTCCTCGGACAGGCATCATTCCCCGACCCTTCCCAACTCCACCCTCTCGCCGGCCTTAATCAGGAAACGCTTGATTACCTCTCACTAGAAGACTCAGCTTTAGACGAACTCCCCGGCTCGCGGTCAGCTCTTCCCTCAAGGGGTTGGTCCGATGACCTTTGTTACGGCGCTGGATCGACATACTTGGCTGGCCTTACGATAGGAGGAGTCTGGGGATTAGCAGAAGGTCTGCAACGAACACCCGCCAATGCTCCGCCCAAGCTGCGTCTCAACGGTGTACTTAACTCGATTACCCGACGAGGACCATTCTTGGGAAACAGCGCGGGTGTCGTGGCTATGGTTTATAACGGTATCAACTCGATGATTGGATATACTCGTGGCAAGCACGATGCTGCCAACAGCATTGTCGCTGGTGCTTTGAGTGGAATGATTTTTAAGAGTACCCGAGGCACAAGACCTATGCTTATTTCTGGCGGTATTGTTGCCAGCATAGCCGGAGCCTGGACTGTACGTCTCCTCTTCTTTCAAATTGGCGATAAGATTTATACTGACTCATGTATAGGTTATCCGAAAGGCTGTCTTCGAGTAAACGACTCCGATCAAAACGGAAAAAGTTCTTCGCTTTGCCGCTTATCTTCTCTCAGCGTCGCAATTACCAGCCGACGTTGAAATGATGACAGCTCTTCCTTAAAGAGTCTTTCCACAATCAACCAGCGCTTCAACTTCGCGCAATGTATTAACAAAATTCTTTTGGACCTTCAATAATTTGGACCTGCTTCTTCACTCCGGCGTCAGGGCATACTATGAATGTTGGCATTTCTTGACGGGTTCAGACCGGATATGCTCATTTGGAATTTGTATTGTACATATAGAAGCTTTTGTTTCTTTTTGTTCTGGTTTGTCGGCTTTTCCATTTCAGCGGCTATTATGTTAGCATGGCGGTGATCGCATGGTTATAACCACCTCGGTGTTAGATAATACATGTTGCAGTGAGCACATAGACATTATCTGTTTCTGCAGTCAACGGTAGTATTTGTGTGTATGCACTCTCATCAGCGAACTAATTATGCATTCACTAGGAATAGCATACATATGTCGTAGCTCCCTTGAATTTAAATAGGTAGTACACGTCTTGAGCAAAGAAAAAGGATGATTGGCTCGTCCCACCCGATTGGCCCGTCAGTGTGGTACGCTACAGGCTCCACGTGACGCGATTCGATCTTCTCAAGCTCTGGCGGAACTGCCTGATTGGGCAACATAAATGCCTGTCATTTCCCAGCCTTTACGGAGTAGAGTAGATGACAAGAAATTTACCCGACGAGCGAGGACAAGCTATTGCGACAAATATCCCATCCAATCCTTTTTTGAGTGCTATATAGTTACTCCGTGCCGTGGTCAATTACATACATACATACGTTCGTTCTACGTATCGTCGCGTCGTGACCCGCCCCGCGTAAACTGGGGTTCAAAGGCTTACTTAAGGCTTGAGCGGGCCTCATTTTAATTTTACCGTTGCATATCCTGGCTGATGGTAATTTAACCCGAAGAAAAAAATGCGACAGTTTGACAGGACAAACAACTCTCAACGCAACTTCATATAGCCAGAAGTTACCTTGTTACCCTCCAGGCGACAGTGTCACGTTGGACTGGCTAGGTACCATCAGAGCTGCAGGCATCTATCTACAAAAGATGCTTTTATAGCCAGGCCCGGCGCTTATTGGGTTCGCAGTCTCAACAATTCTAACATTACCTACATTGCTCTTCCGCGCGTTCGACTACTAATCCCGTTGTTATGCTTTGATGTGCCTGGCTTCGTATGATAAACCCGGCCAACAAAAGCTAGAGAAAATTCGGGTTGTTCTGCTGACACTGGCAATCCAAACCATACTGGGAAAATCGCCGCCAAGCCAGGTGACTCGTCCGCTTCCGTCACCTAGAGACTTAGAGTAGGTCCCTCCCGAAACCTTCCTTACGACTACAGGGAAGCAGAGGAAGGGGAAGAGATAAGGGGAGCTTCGGTCTCAAGGGGTTGAGTGACTCATTTCTTCATCTCATTATATTCACAACGTCCATGTCGACTCCCGGGTCTCATCAGCAGACCGTCGGGTCAGAGGATCAGTCGCAGCACGCACACCCCCGGACTTTACTGCCTGCGGAATTCCAAGGCCGAACTACGAAGGCGTCAACACCCGCGCAACCACCAACAACCTCGGAGCCTGTTTGCAATAATAATGTTTCACACTCGCACCCTCACACCAACGCAATAGCCTCTGTTTGGGCTTCTCACAATGGAGCGCATTACGCTCCCAGAAGCAATCCGTTCCCTCCGTTATATGTGCATACCGATCTGCCTCCCAACCATCGACCAGTGACCCCGTTGAACGACAATGAATCGTTTCTACGCCAGAGTCTTTCCTCCACCAGCCTCTCGCGGCGAACTCCCAGCTACTCTGTGAGGATGAATACGATGTCCAGCACGGAATCGCTCTCTCCATCGTCAATGCGATCGTCGACCGTATCTTCGCCTGCGTTGGCTGCGATCGCTGACATCACTCCCTTGCCGTCGCCGATCGGATATCTCAGCCCGGCCTCGTGGCGTTCTGGAGGACGCACAATCTCGTCGCATTCTCTTTCACGAACCTCATCTACACTATCGCGCAGCGGTTCGTTCTTGAATTTACGACTGAGCGATTCCACCCAGTTGCTTCGAACGGCATCGTCCAGGTCTCGGTCAAGGAGATACAGTAGTACTCGACTCACTGGTAGTGAGGTGCGAGAAAGCGGGCTGGATGGACATGACGAGGCCCGAGGGCATTCACGGAATCGCAGTCTGAGCGAACACATCCCTAAGAAGGGACCCACATCACTTCAAAGACCCGAGGGCTTACCGCGCACCGGCCACCCGTCTGATCTCGCGTTGTCATCCGCAGATTCGACAACTGATCCCAATCGCCTGCATCGTGAGCAATACCTGGGAGAAAAGCGAGGGCTGGCCCTTCCCACAGCCCGGCCGCCGACGCCGCCTAGATCGACCCGCAATGGGGATGAAGAAGGAGACTCGAAACCCATTATTCAAAGTGACGCTTCAGATGGCTCTCAGAACGAGACTTATTTTGTACGATCGATCCGTACGAAACAGCCGAGGAAATATAGGAAACTCCGACAGTTGGGCCAGGGGACATTTAGCCAAGTCAGTCTTGCCGTAAGGATACCGGACGATGCGCCCACGAAGGATGGACATGTTCGAATGCCCAGTTTGATGTCGCAGAAATTGGTCGCAGTCAAGATTATAGAGTATGGGCCGGCCGGAGGAGCGGACGAGGAGCGTGTCGAGGTGTCTTTGAAGCGCGAAGTCGAGATATTGAAATCTGTCAACCATCCGTCATTGGTTCAGTTGAAGGCATTTGGTAGCGATGACAAGCGCGCGTTGCTGGTTTTGGATTACTGTCCTGGAGGGGATCTGTTTGATTTTGCGACATCGGACATGAAGTCTTTTATGACTCCGCCGTTGATTAGGAGAATGTTTGCGGAAATGGTTGGGGCAGTGCGCTATCTGCATGCCAATTTTATTGTCCATCGTGACATCAAGCTTGAGAGTAAGTTGCCTGCCATTTTCACTGCTTTTTAGCTTTGATGTGGTCTCTGACCTCTTGTTCAGACGTTTTGGTCAACCTGCCGCCTTCAGCCATGGGGCAGATATCCGATTGGCGAACATACGATCGTGCAGTGATCACCATAAGTGATTTGGGTTTATCCCGCAGGATTCCAGAGCCCCCCGAAAGTCCTCTTCTCCACACTCGTTGTGGTAGTGAGGATTATGCGGCCCCAGAGATTCTTATGGGTCAGCCGTACGATGGACGTTCCACGGACGCATGGGCACTAGGTGTGTTGCTGTACGCCATGATGGAAAACCGGTTACCCTTTGACGCCCTGCCGGGAACTCGTGGTGACCCCGCAAAACTGCGCGCCCGGACACCTCATCGAATTGCAAGGTGTGAATGGTCATGGTACCGATACGCCAACGAGGATGAGGAATGGGATCCCGTCAAGGGCGCGGGGCTTGAGGGCGCACGTGATTGTGTGGAGGAATTATTGAAACGACACTCACGACGAAAGAGCTTGGATCAAATCGCAAAACATCCCTACGTCAGTGAAGCTCTCGACTTGGATGGTGAATTGAAGAGAGGAGACAAGGAGGTGCCCTGAAACACTGATATTATACCATACTTTTGTACTATATACACATGTTTATGATTAGCTATGCATCATGCCTTTTATGACTATGATAATGTACTGCCGTTTGGATCAACGAAGATGATTATCGTGCTTGACTCATAAGATGTAACACTCACACAAAATAGGTAGAGAGTTACCCCGTACTTTCTCGAGGGGAAGAAGTCATAGCTGACCATACAGCGCGCGCGGATTGGCTGGCCCGGTCGATGTCGCACTTTTGCTGGGAGCCCGGAGATGGACCTCGTTTCCCCGGATAGAACCTCCTCCAAATTTAGCTGGAGTCATTCACCGCCGACAACTGATCATTTAATTCTTCATCCAAAATTATTTTGTGGTATGTTATTCTTTACTTTTAAGCTACGTTTGAATTGAACACAAGAAATAAACAAGCTCACACTTTGTTACTGGTAGATAATCTCCGCTCTGAGCCCTTAGCTCAATCACGAAGGGTAAAAATGTTTTTGTCACAAACTCGAGGGTGGCTGCCCTCGGCTCTGAAGGCTTTTCAGAGAACTCAATTTGCTTCGTGAGTTATTGACTCAGTTGATTTAGCGAACAATTATCTGACTGATTGTTTGCAGACGCTCGCTCTCAACCACCCTCCCTCGCCGAAGCGACGATGAAGGCCTCAACAAGGTCTCCCGAACCATCACACAGCCCATCTCCCAAGGAGCTTCGCAAGCCATGTTGTACGCTACCGGATTATCAGAAGCCGATATGAACAAAGCTCAAGTCGGAATTTCGTCGGTCTGGTTTACCGGTAACCCATGCAACATGCATCTCCTCGAGCTGAACAACCTCGTCAAGAAGGGCGTCGAGAAGGCCGGCTTGATCGGATATCAGTTCAATACCGTTGGTGTCAGTGACGGAATCAGTATGGGTACCAAGGGAATGCGCTTTTCCCTGCAGAGCCGAGACCTTATCGCCGATTCGATTGAGACTGTTATGGGTGGTCAGTGGTACGATGCCAACATTAGCATCCCCGGTTGCGACAAGAATATGCCTGGTGTTATGATGGCTATGGGTCGAGTCAACAGACCCAGTTTGATGGTTTACGGAGGTTCTATCAAGGCTGGTTGCGCCGCAACGCAGAACAATGCCGATATCGATATTGTGTCTGCTTTCCAGGCCTACGGTCAATTTTTGTCGGGCGAGTTCACTGAGGAGGAACGCTTCGATGTTATCCGTCACGCCTGTCCTGGTCAGGGTGCTTGCGGTGGTATGTACACTGCCAACACTTTGGCCAGCGCTATTGAGATTATGGGTATGACATTGCCCGGATCTTCGTCCAACCCAGCCGACTCCAAGGTCAAGCAGCTTGAATGTTTGGCTGCCGGTGAGGCTATCAAGACTCTTCTGAAGGAGGATATCCGTCCTTCAGACATTCTGACACGCCAGGCCTTTGAGAACGCCATGATTCTCGTCAACATTACTGGCGGTTCGACCAACGCCGTCCTCCATTTGATCGCAATCGCAGACTCCGTCGGCATCAAGTTGACCATCGACGACTTCCAGGCCGTCTCTGACCGCACACCCTACCTTGCCGACCTTAAGCCCTCCGGTAAGTACGTCTTCAACGACTTGTACCAGATCGGCGGAACTCCCTCTTTGATCAAGTTTTTGATCAAGGAAGGCTTGATTGATGGCACTGGTATTACTGTTACCGGAAAGACGCTCGCCGAGAACGTCAAGGATGTCCCTGACTTCCCTGAGGACCAGAAGATCATTCGTCCTTTGTCAAACCCTATCAAGACCACCGGTCACATTCAGATTTTGAGAGGTAGTCTTGCGCCCGAGGGCTGTGTTGGTAAGATTACTGGAAAGGAGGGCACTATCTTCAAGGGCAAGGCTCGTGTCTTTGACGATGAGGATGACTTTGTTGCTGCGCTCGAGCGCAAGGAGATTAAGCAAGAGGATAAGACTGTTGTTGTCATTCGCTACTGCGGCCCCAAGGGTGGTCCAGGCATGCCTGGTATGTTCCTCTCTCATCCAGATTTGACTATTGACTCGTACTAATTCCTTGCAGAAATGTTGAAACCCTCCTCCGCCCTCATGGGCGCCGGACTCGGTAAATCTTGCGCTCTCATCACAGACGGCCGCTTCTCCGGCGGTTCCCACGGCTTCTTGATCGGTCACATTGTGCCCGAAGCCGCCGTCGGCGGACCCATCGGACTCGTCAAGGACGGTGACGACATCACCATCGACGCCGAGAGCCGCGTTCTAGATTTGCATGTCGAGGAGAGCGAGCTGGCCTCGCGTCGCAAGCAATGGGAAGCGGACCGCGCGGCTGGAAAGTTGCCTGCTACTGGGTTGACGATGCGGGGAACTCTAGGAAAATATGCCAAGTACGTCTCCTTCCTTCTTTTGACTTGATGAAACTCTCCACTAATGATTATGTTGCAGACTTGTCAGCGATGCCAGCCACGGCTGTGTTACTGATGCTTTGTAAAATCCCGATTGGACGGAAGAGATCTAAAAACCTGGATAGGAATGAATATAAAAGGTTAATGTACGTTAGAGTCAGTACGAGTTACATTTAAAATGTATTTGATATGCATTCTAGCCGAACTGCGTCCAGAGTTTACGGGGTGCATTACAGTCTTTGCACGTTAACAGATAATTTACATACGTATCGCAAGGGCTCCAGGGATGTAGATAAGGTACAAAGTCCGTGCAGCCGGTGACAGATCGCGTGGGATGTCAACGTATTGTCCCTTGCGTTGTTGACGTTGTGACATCCACGTATGCGATGCGATGCCATGCCATGCGATGAGTGTGGCGTTCGGTGTGACCTGTATGCCGATTAAGCATCATTTTGAGTAGAGTTTTGAATCGGAGTAGTCGGTAGGCTCGCGGGGGAGAATATAAGCCTCAAGATGAAAAGAATCCGGCAAGTCGATTATTAGAATCTGGAATTACTACGTAGTACCTCGGTTCATGCAACAAGTGTGTTGTGAAGTGTATGGATGTATTAACTGATGCAATCCCATACAAATCATTAATTTAACGTATTTCACTACCGAGCCGGCCACACTACCGAACCGGCCACCTCTCCGGAAAATAACTCTCTATATTGATTTCAAATCACAATTTCTCAATCACGTAC